>JAXDDX010000005.1:3920000-4002500 GCA_034670405.1 Hoplostethus atlanticus | reverse complement strand
GAAACATCACACTGTCATGGCAGAAATGGATGTTGCCAGGCATCACTAATGAACCAATTAATCAATGAATTAGCCGAGCAGCGATTAAATTAATGCGAGCTGGACAGGCGAGCGGCAGTCGTGGATATATCCTGGAGACGGTGATTAACGGACGCAGAGCAGAACAGGCACCGATCAACATTGCCCATATTAAGTTGGACAAGTTGCTGAACTTTTGGCTTTCTGGTCATATATATATAGGCAGTTTTAATGTTGACTTACTGAAGTGTTGTTTTTCATATCTTACCATACAGCTACACAGAATCTAAGACCATGTATAAACCCTGTTTCATTAATACTGCCAGTCTGAATTTTATTTTATTGACAGTTCGGATTGTAAAACACCGAGTAAACAACCTCCACCGGTGACGCCATAACAGTTGATGATATATTACTCTAATGCATCCATATTATAATAGTTATTTTAAATTGTAAAGCACTAACTCTGCCGCCATGTTGTTTCACTGCCTGTTCCAGAACTGTACTGTTCTTATTATTGATTTAAAGTGAAGGATTTCTTGAGGATTTGTATTATTTAAAACATTTTTGGTGTATGATTGTTGTTTTAAAAGCAGCCAGCCACGAGAGGCAGTGATTTACAAATATTTTCTCAAATGTTTGCATTCCTTGACCCTCAAATACACACGTTAGACCATAGGCAACAACAAAAATCTTCTCGTTTTGGGTCCCTGGAAAGAAACGTACCAACTCAGTCTCCGCCCCCAGGGCAACGGGTTCGTGAACTTTAGCTTTCATGCTAATGTGCATGTGCTAACCCTAACCACTCAGAAATGTGTTTTTGACAACGAAAAGTATGAGTCGACGAGCCGACGGCCACTAGAGGCGCTAGTGGTAGAGGCCGTTGCTGTCTGTCTAAACATCCTCCATTAGAAGTAATGACTTCCGGTCTGCATGATGAGAAGATGAGAACTGTGACAAGAAACCATCTGGAACCCCCTGGTTTAGGGAGTGCAGTGCATGTGGATTCAGACCCCAGCAACAGGCCGGTCGTTATATCATCAGCTCCGTGGTGGCCGTCGCTCCGGCACTGCACCACATCATCTCCCCAAGTTTGCCTTATCCAAAGCCCCCCGCTCCCATCAGAGGAAACCGGCGCTGCCTTGATTATGTGACATCCTCCGGAAGACCGCTGGAGTTGTTTCCTCCATTACTTAGGGGGGGGGAGGGGGAGGAGAGGCCTTTTCACTATTGAGACTGTCACTCTCAATTTGGGCTAACGGTAAGCATGCACAAGGCCTCCTGGATATTCTCCCCACCCACTCCCACTCCAACCCCGCCAGCCCCCCTAACCCCCTCCCCGCTGCGTATCGCCGTGGTGACAGTTTGATTAGATCATCAATCGTGGCCATTAACAGCGGTTTTCCTGAGCACCTGGACCGGCAGGTCACAGCTGGCTCTGAGCTACCGCTGTCCCCCTGACCCAGCGCTGTGTGTGTGTGTGTGTGTGTGTGTGTGTGTGTGCGTGTGCCTGTGCATGCGTGTGTGCAAGCAATTGTTTGTGTGCATTTGCAAGGGTGCGTGCAAACGTGGTACTGTTTGTGTGTGTATTTGTGTGTCTGCATGCATGTGTGTGCAAGTTCGACTGTGTTTTTATGTTTTTACAATGTGTGTAGTGCATGTGTAAAGCGTGTGTGTGTGTGTGTGTGTGTGTGTGTGTGTGTGTTTTTGTGACCCCAGTGCAGTGCAGGGCTTTATTGAGTGTCCACTGCTGTTCCTATTCAATACAAATGAGAAGTGTGTTTCCTCAGGGGGCCATTAGACCTGCCTTGTTATTTTCTGATATTATTTGGTCGGACCCGGGAGGTCGAGGCACTAATCAATGTTTTAATTCTTTATGTACGGCTTTGAGAGACTATTTGTTTGGCGAAGGAGGGCGTCAAGCGGTGAAAGCACAAGCGTTTATACACGGGAAGAGAGGCGGAGAGAACGGGGAGCGATGGACTCCGGTATTGTTCTCTGGGCTTGCCGATTCACAGACGTTACGGCTGTTGCCGCAACACACACACACACACACACACACACACACCCCTAGCTGCACCACAAACACAGGCGCACATAAATTCACCTGCTTCCCTCTGTTGTCTCCTCGCCGGCTACACCCGGGTCCTTCGTCTTGCTGGTAAAGCGGTTAAATTTATGGGATAACAATAATGGGACAAAGTGTGTGTCTCGTTGCGATTCCTGAGGTATTCTATGATTAAATAAACGTCCCCAGTCTTTTCATAAAGCTTGTTTATGGCAGCGCGGCACCATATGCTACTGCCTTTACCCCACCTACCCTTCTCTCTCTCTCTCTTTCCCTCTCTTTGTCTCTCTCTCTCTCTCCGCGCTTCACACCTTCACACCGCCTCTCCCAGATGCGGGCTAGCCATTATTCCGCGGCGGAGTCGTGGCGGAGGAGCTAAAGTTGTGAATTAACATGTAGAGGCCATTACAGAGTGATGATGATATCCATCTGTGCCGTTCATAGGTGCTGCTTAGTAAACTGCCTCCGCCGTAATGGCACACCAGTAACAATACGACGCTGTTTTTATCAACCCCGGGGTCTGTTCGCGTCCTTTTTTCTGTTAAGTAGATGCTCAGACGAGATTTATCTGCCGGATGTCTGTCGGGTATCTTGGTTGGCGGTGGTTCTTTGCGCGTCTGCCCTGACCTTTCTGTCTCTGTGTTTGAGAAAATTATTTTTCATAATTTCCAAGGCGTGACGTTTGGGTATTGTGTAAAAACTCCCAAAGAATGTCTGGATGAAGATTGTCGATTTTCCGAATCCATCTGACTGCACGTTTTATTGAATTGTAAACCCAATATCATCTCGTATATTGTGAGTTGTTGATATGACCCTTACTGATTGCTTTAAAATAAAATACTTCACACAAATAATATATATTCAAACAAGTGAAGATAAATGATCAAAAAAATATTATGACATCATATAAAGATAAGAAAAGAAGGTTAAAACAATATAATAAAATACAAATAATAAGATAAATGCAATCACATGATTTTTAAGAAAATATGTCAGAAAATGTGATTTATAAGCACGTCATATTTTACACAACCAACATGTTCAGATCCAGTCCAAAACTCCATAAATCTATAGAAACGCTGACGCTCGTCTCGCCGTTGTTTCCTCCTCCGAGGTGACGTTTCAGGCGTCAGTGGCGGTCTTTGTTTTGACTACGCAAAGCAGCAAAAGTTGGTGATTAATTGTCCAAAGTAGTATGAGAGTGTGTGTGTGTGTGTGTGTGTGTGTGTGTGTGTGTCGGGGGTAAAAATAAAAAATAAATAGCAACAAAGCAAAGTCAGAAAAAGCAATTAACTTCTCCAGCCAGGACATGGTCGTAAACACGTGTGATCGTTCGCTATATTGTCTCGTTGCTAGCGGAGTCACGCGGTGGTTGAAGGCCCGGAGACGGAGACACTTTGTGAGTTTGTGTGTACACGCACAGGCTTTTGTTGTGATTATTAATGGCCGTTTCACATTAACCTCGCCGTGCTAATATACTCAACAATGGCCCAAAATCACCTGAGTGATGAGGGCGATGGAGGCGGCCCTGTCCCTCCCCCCCCCCACCCAACACTGTACCAACCACCCTGCTACCCCACCCCTCCACCCCACGACCAAGATTAATGGAACCTCCGCCGTTTTTAATTAGCACGGCCACAGTCATCAATTATGGGCGCCCCACCCCAAATACAAATATTGTTATATTTGGGGGAGAAAAAATTCTTGATTTATTTCATTGTGGTGGCCGATGGAGTGAGATGAATGGCCTCCCATCATGGTCGTTTGCCGGGGATGAGGAGGAGGAGGAGGAAGAAGGGAGAAGGCAGAGTTTGGGAGGGGGTGGTGGTGGTGGTAGAGGGCAATAAGATCAGCGGTGGAGGTAGAGGAGAGGGTGGGGGGGGGGTGTATTGCACACACACACAGCAGAGGATGTGGTCAGGGCCGGGCCAGGGGAAAGCCAACTCTACCGGGAAGGACCAGTCCGGGTCTCTCGGTCCCCCGTGCTGGGACCTGACTGGATCTGACCAGGAAGTTAATTAGACTTTTTCCCTGGACGTAGAGCCCATACCAGTTTCTCCAGAACCCAGCAGTTTGTTAAGTAGGTTGAAGTACCAACCCAAGTACTACTCCAATAATAGTCGCCCGTGCTGCCTAGCATTGGCCTATTATAAAACAATTAGCAGAGCAAGTGCATCAGTCGCCTTTATTTATTCATTTGATCAAATTATGCACTGACCATTTCACAACGATCCTCAATCTAATAAAAAATTAATAATAATGTGAAATGATAATAATAAAATAGAAAATATGCTACATAATATTGGCTAGAGGATATAGCTTCTCTTCAACACCCCTTATTGACATAAATGGCTTATTCAGATTAGGTTAACAGAGAAAGAACAACGTGGTAGGTCCAATAAAACAGAGTGGTGTTTAGCCTGCATATAGCTGAGGCTCCCCTTCTAAACATTAGGTGCTGTGGCCGTGAACTTCACTTAATAGCAGCCTTTCAGCATTTTCACATGTCAGGAGACGTTTTTTTTCCCCCTCCTGCCAGAAAATGTTTTTTTTAATTTATTTTGAACCAAAAGTAACAACATCGGGACAGCTTAATTTGCCCGTCCCAAGTACTTTGGAGGATTTGGGAGGTGGATCTACGCCAATCTTGCTACAGACACTGTTGGTGTGCAGCTACTTGACTGGCAACCGTGCAGAAATGGATAAACAGAACGGGGGGGGGGGGGGGGGGTTTGGCCTGTTCATTGGGGGGTCTATGTGCTGCTAAGCAAGGGCACCTGATCCATAAAGATAGGTGGTGTAAATAAAGTAAAGAAGCCAGCATTAGCTAAATGCTACGATACAACATAATGTGTCCTTGTGAAAAGAAAGAGGCTCTGTGCACATCCTTCTCTCTCTTCAGCTCTTGCAACTCCACTGTACTCTTTGTCTCAGAAGTCGGCCCCAGCTACTACAGCACAGTGTTACTGCTAGACTAGATACAAATGCATTCACTTCAAATTAAAATCTATTTCCATTATTATTATTTCTCTTCCCCGGGCTTTCTCGTGTCCAAAACCAAGTCTAGACTTTCTTTTTTTTTTTTTTTTTAGATGAACATTTTTTTTGTATAAATTGAGTCATGAAGAAAAATAAACTCTCCATATCGTTTATTTAAAAAAAAAAAAAGCGAGGAAACGCTCATAAATGATTAGCCGAGTGCGACTCCACTCCTGTAGTTCCTCACGCTTGCTAATATCTGACGCCGCCGCGGCGCGATAATAGTGCGAGCGTGGCCACTTTACGACTTGAAGATGTGCGCGGCTCATTTCTGTGGTTTGGGGAATTCGGGGGGGGTGGGGGGGGTTTGCGCTGTGGTGAGCCACCAGCCATTTCTCTTCTGCTGGCCACACACACACACACACATGCATATACTTTTATACGCTCTCACACACACACACACATCCATTGTCTGCCCACTGACTCCAGAGAGAAGGGTGGGAAACATCTTGAATATTTTATGAAGCTCGGGAACCCTAACTCTGTCTTTCCCACCCAGCCCTTCCTCCTCCACCGCCCCCACCCCCCCCCCAAAAAAAAAAATCCGCCACTGCTATGTCCAACGGTGCACACACACACACACACACACACACACACACACACACACAGCAGCAGAAAACAGAAATAATGTTTTAAATGCAATCATTGTCAGGCCCAAACAATGTCATTTATCAAGGGAGCGTTTGGGACTGTATAATAAGTTTCACATTATTAATACAATTTTTCATCCTCTGTCAAGCCTATCTGATTTATGGCACGCGTTTGATCTAAGGTGATCATTGAATTACAATTCCAGTAATAAGAGAGAGAATGGACCTGGTCTTTTACTTCTGCCCACTGGAGCACACACCCAGCCACACACACACACACACACACACACACACACACACACCCACACACACACACACACACACACACACACACACACATAAAAAAAGAAAAAACCTGGATGCCTCCAGCCGCAACATACAGCAATTACACACAGCACAACAATACTCCCAGCCTCCGTATCCATGCTACACTTTGACTGGTATGGCCACCAAGCCAATTTGCTAAACATCCGTGGGCTAAACCGATATGCCGGCTTCCCAATTTGTGGCGAGAGAGAGACAGAGAGAGAGAGAGAGAGAGAGAGAGAAAAAACAACAACAAAAAAAACGAGAATGAACCTAGGCCCCTGTTAATTAGATAAGGGACAAAGCTCATTATTCTAAAATGATACTGGGGCCCACTGAGTAAATATGAGTGGCCTCATATGGGGGGGGGGGGTAATGGGACGGGAACGCACGTCGTTACGGGGCCCGGTGATTTACAGCTGGATGCTCTTCGACGTATAGACCGCGCCTTTTTATTAAGCGGCTGTCGTTCACGCTCACCGATCAGTTCCCCTCGGCGTCCAATCAAAACCCACATCCGGGAACGGGAGGGCGGGGAAAATACGACGGGGGAACGTTACCTCTTTCCTCGCTCAGCATCCGGGAGACGCTCACGATGACGCTACGCTTTTTTTTTTTTTTTACGTCACACACCGGCACGTAAAACAAACAAACGGCGGTAAACAAATGGAAATGTGAATTTCTTGGAGGTAATCAGACAGACGATGAAGACAGACTCGCGGCGGGGATATTGGATCCAGGTCGTGCGAGTCGTCTGCGTTATTAGCGGCCCTCGCTTCCGCTCTATCGGATTAGCTCGTCTTTGAGGTTCCCGCTGATCGGCGTCGTACATCATCCCGTTTGATTTCAGTTAGGGAGTGAGGTATTTTTTTTGGGGGGGGGGGGACGCTAATCGGATCGGGGGAGTCTAGCCCTGGTTAAAGATGGTAAATAGCACCCCCCCCCCTTTTCCTCCCCAGCCTCACAGCCCCCCCCCCCCCCCCACCATCCCGCGAAAACCGCCGACTCTCCTCAGCGTCGCCGCAATTTACGACGCATTTTCTCCGTATTCTTAAAAGATAATTGGGTTTATCATCTTTGTTTTTATTTTTTTCTCCCCTCTCCTTCCCCTTTTTTTTGGTTGCGTACCTGAGAGCGCACGATCGCTGCATAAAAAACATAAATATTTCGGCGGCGCGGCAGTGCTGGCAGGTGAGCCTAATGAAATTCTAGGAGTGTAATTTGATTTACGAGGTGCTAATGCGGCCTGATATTAGAGAGAAAAAGCTCCGATACGGCCGCCTTGTGCTGTATTTAAGGCCCATCAGAAGCCTGATAAAGAGCGCTCCCTCCTCAGCGCCGCGCGGTGAGTTATCGCCGCGGATATTCATATTGATAGTAATTCTTCACGACGCAATTTAGTGCCAGCAATATATAAATATGGAGATAATAGTTAATTTTGGCGGGGCCCCCCCCCTTTAGATTCAAGGCTTTAAATACAGGAATTAGAAGAAGAAAAAAACTGAAGCATCTGGACGCTTTTTAAGTGCTGGCTTGAGGGGCGGAGACGAGTTGAGAAGAGGCCTTTGACCGAGCGATGTCACACAAATAAGATTTCCAGTACTTTTCTGGAGCTGCTGATGCGAGCGGGGGGGGGGGGAGCACTTGATTTGCAGTTTTTTTTTCGGACGGGACGTTTTGATGAATAGTACCGATATTCACGAGAAGCCATTACGCTTCTAAATTAACCAGAAAGATCGCAACACACACACACACACACACACACAGAGCTAATTTTTGGATGCCTGGTTCAGCATCATGTTGCTTCGTTCTGCTCTGAAACTGTTTCTGGTCATTTGAGGTTGTGTGTAAAAATGCGTGCATGGAAGGTGTATATGTGCATGCACGCACTTCCCAGGCACACATTTACACTAGTGTGCGCGTGTGTGTGTATGTGTGTGTGTGTGTGTCTCAAAGTATGTTTGGGACCGTTGAACTATGGTTCATAATAAAAACAGGCAATAACAGGGCCACCACAGAGGGACCTCTACTCTCTCCCCCTTCCCGGTTTGTCGCCACCTCCTTCTCCTCGTTGGCCTCTCTCCCCACCCCCTAAGTTATGGGCTGAATAACAGCACAACAATATTAAGATAACATTTCCTGATTGTTTGTCAGGCAGGAGGCTCCTTCACCCCGCTTTCATCACGTCCACCGTGTTCATTAAATTGACAATTTGTATTTGCCCTACAGCGGGATAAACAGGAGCTTATCTGATGGGCCTGGTCTTTTATTATTTATTTCATTATCTTTTTTTTTTTCTCTCCTCCTCCTCCCCCCTCCTCCTCCTCCCCCCCGGGATTGAAGGTAAATATAAATCAGCGGCAGCATCTCTGTTCTGTGCCGTTGTTTATATTGCAGTCCTATGCAGCAGCAGTCCTCTCAGAGGAGGTTGGTCGCCAGTGCTCTCCAGACACGCGGCCTCTTCGTGGAGGTTTTAGTCGCCCTGTGCGGCGCGCCGGCTGTGCACCCACGCAGGCCTCAGCATAACTCAGTAGCAGTTCCAATTTAAAATGACCGTCTATTGGAATAATTCTTTGGCCCGCTCAGCTCGCCCTTGTGCAAGCGCTGGTCGTCTTGTCGCACACAGGCTAGCCCCCAATTTTTTTAACGTCTGTTCATTTGAACGTTAAAGTAGCACCGTCCAGCATTTGATTTGATTACTCGCAGACCGCATTGACTACAAACTACAGCGATTTATTTATTTTTTCTCCCAAGCTCCGTGAGCGATGGCGTCGCCCCCGGTTCAATATCTCTCAGCCCCCGGGAAGCGAGCCTGTCGTCGGCCGACTTTGCGCACGGCAAACCAAAAAGAACAAAGCCCGTGCTTAGGAAGCGGTTGTCCCAGAAATCTAATCGTTCGCCCATTTTTTAGCCAACACTCCCCCCCCATAATCAAGTTTCAATTGACTACCATTGACGAAGGAGCCTCCCCCTCAGACACATCCATAGGTCCAGACCCAGTTAGATACCATTTAAGGCTTCCTCAGTCTTCCTCCCAATATCTGGGAGAGCTCAGGGCCAAACGATTTAATCTTCATTCAGCTAATTTAGTCTGGATTTAAGCTGCCGGGTTGTCGAAGTGCAGAGTGATGGGAGTCTGAAAACAGGATGAGAGCGAAAGGGGGAAAAAGGAAGCAAGGAGGGAGCAAAACAGAGCGAGAGAGAGAGAGAGAGAGAGAGAGAGATAAAGATAGAGAGCGAGGGAGGGGGGGAGAGGCTGAAGATGATGATCCATCCTGACCCTAGTGAATGCTGTCATGTTTCTCCCTCTAGGTAATCTCTCTCACTCACTCGCTATTTTGCATGTGAAAATGCTCTCCTGACAGTTGCATATCAGATAAATTTTCTCTCCTTTTTTTTTCTTTTCTCTCCCCCTCCGCCCCTTTCCCTCCGCCAAATAAACAACAGTCTTCACTTTGAAGTTGTCTGTTTGTGTCAGTTTGGCTTGAGGCGAGAGTCGGCCTCTCTCTCTCTCTCTCTCTCTCTCTCTCTCTCTCTCTCTCGTCTTTGTGTTGCAGTGTGAGAGCAAAGGCGGATTGCTTCCTCTCACCGACTGGCCAAACGCAATAGCCGTCCAGAAAGGCCAAAATAATTAATCCGGTTGATTTTGACAAAGACTGTGATCGGCTGCGTGTCGATACTCATCCTTATTACCACCGAAACTTCCAAACCTGCTTAAATCCACTAGATTTCTGACTGACAAGACAGGTTAGTGGGAGGATTTGGTCCCAGATAAAACCAACCATCGCCGCTTACTTTTCCCCCCGGTCTTAATTACAGTTTACACCGTGGTCCCCCTCAACAAGCGCCGCCTCGCCACTTGGGGGCGATAGTGCAGAGTGCTGATGCCCCCCCCGTTAGAGGTGCAGTCCCTCCTCTTATAGTAATTTATTTACAATCAAGGCGAGCGCGGCGGCCTGTGATGTTCTGACGGTAGCCCTATACGACGGGATCAACGCGGGTTGATATGGCAACGAGTGACAGTATAGACAGGAGCGCCGAGCTGCCTTCTCAACTTACAGGCACGAGGCCCACCTGGCTCTTTGAATAAATCTGCATGGGACGTCAATCACGTTCGCCCCGCTTCGTGATCAGAAGAAGAGGGAAAAAAAGGAGAGGGGGGAGGGGAGGGGGGAAAGAGTGAGGGATGAGAGGTGGAGGAGGTAGAGGTGTAACGTCAGGAAGCAGAACTCGTTTCGATGCGATCGCAGACGTGTTTCTGTCCGCTTCTGCTCACCAGGGGGGTTCCACGTGGATTTTTGGGGCGGGGTTTAAGAGAAGGTCCATTGAAAGTAATAAATGTAATTCCAACTACTGGTCGATTTGATTTTGAAACTGCTGGTTTGTGCAGAAAAAGGCTCTAGAAAAAGTCACTGAAAGCTGAGATATTTCAGTGCTAAGATTCAAACTGGACACCAGTTTGGCTGCAGCTTGGCCTTTCTATAGTATGAAGCAAATTAACAGCAGGAAGTCCATCCAAGCACCATCACTGGGCCGCTGCTTTGAATCTTATACGCCTGAAAAATGTCCCTCCACTACCTGTACATGCTTTTAGATTCTTATAATGGAACAAGGAATTAGCAGCTATAATGACGTGAACCCCTTTCAGTCGACACCTTGTTGGCCTTCTCGTAATCCATTGGCTTGACTCTCGTCAGCCTTTGCTTCAGGGTATCTGCCGGTCCTTGAAAAGTCTGCAAAAGTAATTCAATTAAAGCATCTCAATTTACAAGCCTTAAAATGCATCAACATGTCTTAAATAAATCACCTTTCTCTTAAATAAATCATCTTAAACACAGTTATTCCATGCACTGACAGGTTTCTTTGTCAGTGAGAGTAATTAATACACTCTTTTTTTTATTGTCATTTTATGAAATCAAGTAGTGGTATTGGCAAATTGTTTCCATTCTGAGATATTAAGTGTGGTAACTTAAGAACAGGGTTAACGCAATACAATGGGAGTGCTTTAATACACACTGTCTGCAAACATGTAATTCCCTGGTGTTGCAGAACTTCCTTAAGATGTATTGAATTCCTGGTCGCGTTCCGTTTGGTTTTCCCTATCTTTCTCTTTATACTTTTGTCTCAATCTCTCCATAACTTCACACACTCCACCTCTCTCTCTCTCTCTCTCTCTCTCCTCTCTCCCTCTGCCTCCCACCCCTGGTGTGTTTTGCATGGTGCCTGGCTGTTTAGAGGCTGGTATGCATATGTATGGGCGAGACGGTGGATCGTGACGGGATCTGACACGCGGGGACAAGATCAAAGCTCTCCATCTGATCCCATAAAAACAGACGCGAGCCCTCCTCTCATCCTTACAAACCCCCCACTGATAGTCGACTCTGCCAGCGCCGGCTCCTCCATCTTCTCTCCTTCCCTTTTCCCTTTCCCGTCCCCTTTTTTCCTCTCGTTTTTTCCTCCTTTCCCAGCAGGCTGCGTGCCCACGTCAAGGCCTGCCTGCCTGACTTTGCGATTACGCCCTGTGATAAACAATGGCCTGTTTAGCTCATAAAGCAGGGGCGTTGTGCATAATGCTTACAATAAAAGATAGCATCTCTTCACTCATCTTATTTACCTCTCCCACGGTGGCGCGGGCGACGAGCCGTTCTATAAATACCGCGGGGAGGGGGGGGAGGAGGAGGAGGAGAAGGAAATGCAGATGCAGACATACATCTGTTGATCAAATAAAATCCAAGCCCAAATGGGCGTGATGAGCGAGAGAGGAAACGAAGGGGCCGTTGAGAGCCAGGTGATGAAGGTGCTGTTTTAGAGCAGCTTCCTGGTAAATGTGCACGAAATTCCCCCCCCCCCTCCAGCGCTCATGTAGGAGAGCAGGGCGACACCGATATCGCATTCAGATTCATCTTTATGGAATATATAGATTGATATGGAAGCCAGCCGCTCTCCCTCTCTCTATGCCTCCCCCCTTTTTTTAATCCTACCATTTTCCCTCCCTCCTTCTCATTCTCCTTTGCCCCCTCCCCCCCCCCCTCCCCTCGCTCCTTTCTTCCAGTAAGGAAGATGTATGAGTTTGAATTATTGATTCAGACAAATGCTACATGCTGCTTGGAGTCATTATTTGTTCAGGTGAGTGTCATGCTGCTCGCTATGAAACAGATACCGCGGGGATTAAGCGACACAATCAGGACTTAAAGACAGCCGCCCTCCCTAAAATAACACGGCCCTCGCCGCAAGACGAATGCTCCCCAAAACCCGACTTCATTTGTTTATGACTCGCACATTAGTCATTTTGCGCCTAAATTATAGCGCGGGGGTAAAGATTAATTCAAGCACAGGCTTTTCTATTGTTTTTACTTCTGTGTGTTTCTTGTAGCCTAATAGAATCGGAGGGGAATGTAGGTGCTGCTACAAAAACAGCTTTTTTTTGGGAAAGTTTGTGTGAAGAATACACCGATATAGTCAGAGATTCATTTTTTTTCCCCCTGTTCTAAATGCAGTCACTAATCCTTATGCCTTTATTGGATGATAGTGAATGAGGAAAGCTGATGTTGATGATGGGAATAGGGGAGGGAAAGTCTGTGGAGAAGTTGGGATAGAGGAAAACTCTGATACAGGAGCCATTGAAGAAGGAGGGGGGGGCGGGGGGGGTAAAACGTTGCTAACTGTTCATTTAGCCCTGGCTAAGTGGTCAGGGACGCCTGGACAGGTGAACTATATTCTCACCATTGGCCCTGCGGTGTGTGTGTGTGTGTGTGTGTGTGTGTGTGTGTGTGTGTGTGTGGACGGTAACAGAATTTCTCTAGTCCTCTGGGCCCTGGTGCAAAGCAGAGAATAAATGGTGGGGGTGGCAGGCCAGGACAGAAAAATCAATGCCTGCTTATACAGACATGACACACCACAACTGCTTTCTGTGTGTGTTGTGTGTCGTGGGTGTGTGTGTGTGTGTGTGTGTAGACGTACAGCACACAATCATGCAGTCGTGTATTTGCGTGTGTGTGTGTGTGTAGCAACCTCCATTTCCCTTCTCACAGGGTAGGATCTTTAGCTTTTTTACCTCCGCTTTGGGAACAATAAATACTCTCCTTCTTTTTTCTCCCCCCATCCACTTCACTTCTCTCTCTCTCTCTCTCTCTCTCTCTCTCACAGGAAGTTTGAATGTAAGGTGTGTGAACGATCCTTCAGTGAAAAGTGGGCCTTGAACAACCACATGAAACTGCACACCGGAGAGAAACCATATAAGTGCGCCTGGCCGTCCTGCCACTACGCCTTCCTCAACATATCGGCCATGAAGGACCACTACAGGACACACACGGGTGAGACACTGGCGACTGGTACCCCCCCCAACCCCATATAAGCTATTACCCCTGTAACACCTCTATCAACACACCGACACTCTCCAGCAAAATCAACCCAAATGAGCACAAAACATCACTCCTCTATAGTTGAACACTATCAAACTACATCACTCTATAGTTGAACACTATCAAACTACATCACTCTATAGTTGTATACTATCAAACTACATCACTCCTCTATAGTTGAACACTATCAAACTACATCACTCCTCTATAGTTGTACACTATCAAACTACATCACTCCTCTATAGTTGTACACTATCAAACTACATCACTCCTCTATAGTTGAACACTATCAAACTACATCACTCCTCTATAGTTGAACACTATCAAACTACATCACTCCCCTGTAGTTGAACACTATCAAACTACATCACTCTATAGTTGAACACTATCAAACTACATCACTCTATAGTTGTATACTATCAAACTACATCACTCCTCTATAGTTGAACACTATCAAACTACATCACTCCTCTATAGTTGTACACTATCAAACTACATCACTCCTCTATAGTTGTACACTATCAAACTACATCACTCCTCTATAGTTGAACACTATCAAACTACATCACTCCTCTATAGTTGAACACTATCAAACTACATCATTCCTCTATAGTTGAACACTATCAAACTACACTCCCCTATAGTTGAACACTATCAAACTACATCACTCCTCTATAGGTGTAACTATCAAACTACATCACTCTTCTATAGTACACTATCAAACTATATCACTCTATAGTTGAACACTATCAAACTACATCACTCTATAGTTGAACACTATCAAACTACATCACTCTTCTATAGTACACTATCAAACTACATCACTCTATAGTTGAACACTATCAAACTACATCACTCCTCTATAGTTGTAACTATCAAACTACATCACTCCTCTATAGTTGTAACTATCAAACTACATCACTCCTCTATAGTTCAACACTATCAAAATACATCACTCCTCTATAGTTGTACACTACCAAACTACATTACTCCTCTATAGTACACTATCAAACTACATCACTCTTCTATAGTACACTATCAAACTACATCACTCCTCTATAGTTGTAACTATCAAACTACATCACTCTTCTATAGTACACTATCAAACTACATCACTCTATAGTTGAACACTATCAAACTACATCACTCCTCTATAGTTGTAACTATCAAACTACATCACTCCTCTATAGTTGAACACTATCAAACTACATCACTCCTCTATAGTTGTAACTATCAAACTACATCACTCCTCTTTAGTACACTACCAAACTACATCACTCCTCTATAGTTGAACACTATCAAACTACATCACCCCTCTATAGTTGAACACTATCAAACTACATCACCCCTCTATAGTTGTAACTATCAAACTACATAATTCCTCTATAGTTGTACATTATCAAGCTACATCATTCCTCTATAGTTGAACACTATCAAACTACATCACTCCTCTATAGTTGAACACTATCAAACTACATCACTTCTCTATAGTTGTAACTATCAAACTACATCACTCCTCTATAGTTGTAACTATCAAACTACATCACTCCTCTATAGTTCAACACTATCAAAATACATCACTCCTCTATAGTTGTACACTATCAAACTACATTACTCCTCTATAGTACACTATCAAACTACATCACTCTTCTATAGTACACTATCAAACTACATCACTCCTCTATAGTTGAAGACTATCAAACTACATCACTCCTCTTTAGTACACTATCAAACTACATCACTCCTCTATAGTTGTAACTATCAAACTACATCACTCCTCTTTAGTACACTACCAAACTACATCACTCCTCTATAGTTGAACACTATCAAACTACATTACTCCTCTATAGTACACTATCAAACTACATCACTCCTCTATAGTTGAACACTATCAAACTACATCACCCCTCTATAGTTGAACACTATCAAACTACATCACCCCTCTATAGTTGTAACTATCAAACTACATCACTCCTCTATAGTTGTAACTATCAAACTACATCACTCCTCTATGGTTGAACACTATCAAACTACCTAATTCCTCTATAGTTGTACATTATCAAACTACATCATTCCTCTATAGTTGAACACAATCAAACTACATCACTCCTCTATAGTTGTACATTATCAAACTACATTACTCCTCTATAGTACACTATCAAACTACATCACTCTTCTATAGTTGAACACTATCAAACTACATCACTCCTCTATAGTTGTACATTATCAAACTACATTACTCCTCTATAGTACACTATCAAACTACATCACTCTTCTATAGTACACTATCAAACTACATCACTCCTCTGTAGTTGTACATTATCAAACTACATCACTCCTCTATAGTTGTACATTATCAAACTACATCATTCCTCTATAGTTATAAACTTGCACACTACATCACAGTTTACAGAAAACATTTTCTTATCTGTCTGTTCTTTGAGCAGCATCTACTTAACAAAATGAAGTAAAAGTTGTGTTATAGTAAAATTTTAACATGAAAACGGACAATCTGGTAGCGTGTGAAGGTTCAGGACTTAAATTTCTTGCCTCCTGATGCACTCAGGACCATCACAGGTATTTCAAATCTGGATCCATCTCCGTGTTAGTCTTGGTCCGAGTCGGTGTTTTCGCCAGACTGGTGGGTTGTATGGCGATAAAACTCAGATTGTGTGTGTTCTCCGAAGTCAGCTGGTCGTCAAGTGTGTGTTCCTCTACGACGCAAGACTAAAATAAATTGCGAATGCCAGTTGGTAAGTATGTGATTGCCAATATTTCCACAGTCTGTTCAGCCTTAGCTGATTTTTTTTCACCTCCCACCTCATACTCAGAAACTTGTAGGGAGCTCCTACCCAAAAGCAATTTGAAGGGAAGGAACATTTTAAGACAAACGGATTTCAATGGTCATGCATTTGTTTCTCAAAAACAACAATGTAATATGTGTCATATATGTTATTGTCAGAATTGGGGATGTCGAGGCAGGTGAACCCACCTAAACTCCGGTTACCCTCCTGTTTATTTCTGAGGTAAATTCTTGGACATACACATCATAGTAAGTAGTATTCAACTGTATTATAATGGGGTATTATAAGGCAAAAAAAACATTAATGAATGTTTTTTCAAAATGTAATTTATTTTTGTTTATATTGTTTCGATGCCCTTATGGTGTTAACCAACTGGATATCATGGTTTACCCACCTTTTAATTTAACACTACACCACTAGTCGTAATACAGGAAAAAGTTATGATGACAGCTTAAGTAGGAAGAGAGTGAAAACATGGATGTAAACATTGGTGTCCGTGGGGAGTCTCCTTATACGGCGCCTTCTTTCCGGTGGCGTTCTTCCTCTCCATTTCTATCTGTACACCGTAACACTGCGCATGTTTTTTTTCACGTGCTAAAAAACTTTGGATGGATAGATGGCGTGGCGGGCGGTGGGAGGCTACTGTCTCAATAATAGCCCCTCAATAGGAGCCTCAGTCAGTCTCTTTTAAAAGCGTCTTTACGCTGCAGCCCAGCAGTTTCCCCTCGGCCTCAGTAATGTCCCACACACAGCTCCTTGATGCCCTTTTAAGTCAATGACAGAAGCAGCAGCAGCCAGTGGCCTGACAGCCTGACTGAGTGCTTGCAGGAGAGCCCTCCATCCGTCATGGGCGCCCGCTGTGTGTGCGTACATGTGTGTGTGTGTGTGTGTGTCTCTGAGACTAGCTGGATGTTATTTTAAATGTGTTTTAACAGTGATGTAACGTCAAGGCGCCTCTGAAATAATTAGATGTTTTATTTTCATTTGTTTCCAGCCCTCATCATTCCCCATCAGCAGGCCGGTGTCACTCTGTCACCCAGCTGTCACCTGGAGAGAGAGGCATGGGGCGGTGTGGTGTATGTGTGTGTGTGTGTGTGGTGGAAAGAAACGCAGACTTGAAAAGAGTAAGGGAAGTGATGGAGACGGGGAAAGTGAAGGAAAGAGAGCTCGGAAGATGGAGGGAGAACAGAGATCGCAACTAAAATAAGGGAAGTGAGTGACAAGAGTCGACTCGATTAGCAACGCCACCCCCCCCCAAAAAAAGAAGCTAAAGCAATTTGCTCCGCTGCGACTCCCCCTCCGCCCCCCCTCCACCCGGTTGTCCTTAATGGTTGCTGCACGGTTAGCCACAGCCGCGCAATCATTGCAATCGCATTCCGGCGCCCGGCCCGACACCCTTTGAAATATTATGAGCGCGCGTGTGATCTGTTTAAAGTTTATAAATGGGCCGCTTCTCGGGGCTACGCTGCAATACTAATAAAATAAGTAGGAAACTTAAAAGTTGAACTAATCTGTCCTGGTGACAGATCAATAAGTAATAGAGGGGGGGGTGTGTGAGTTACATGGGCTACCGAGAGAGGCTAGGAGCGTGACAGCTGACTGGGGAGTCTTTGAAGAGGAACTGAGGATGTAGTTTATCTAGTTTTGTCTCTAATAAAAATGTTTTTTCCTGTGACAAACTTTTGAAAACAGTACTTATAATCCCTTAAAATTGTTAGTTCAGCACATGAGCTCATACTGAAACAGGACAATAATACAAAAAACTTCAAGGGATATAAAATGCAACATGCAACAACAATATTTTCATAATTCAGATACAAATACTCGATGGGGGGGAAATCAACAATCCATGTTTTCTAGTGTACATCTTTGTATAGCAACATAGATGAGTCACACCCTCAGCGCCTTGGCAGGTTTACATATTTGCGTGTGTGTGAGTGTTTGAGTACATAACAGGCGATGTTAGTACACAGTCGCATGCTGTTCCTTTCACCATTTATATAGACTCCTTATGGAACGACTTTCATTTCACTGTATCAAACCCCCTGATATCAGTCTGTCCGTTTGGCTGTGAGGGAAGTGCATCGTTGGATCGTCGTAGATCGTCTCCGTCCCTTCGTCCGTCCGTCATGTGCGATCGGATTTGGACAAAACTTGGAATTACGTTCTCAAAATGATGCTGAACGGATCAAGTGGGGGCGCTACAATTACGAGACAAACCAAAGTGACATATTTGTTCCTGATTGCCCGGGGTGGGGGGGGGGGGGGGGGCTGCATCATTCGCGAGTGATGACATGTTTACTGTTGCCTTGCTTCTGCATGGTATGTCTCTCTCTTTCTGCCCCCCCCCCTCCCCTCCATGTTAACACCTCCAGCTCTCCTCCTTCTGTCTCCAACAGGATTCATTGTTCCTCTCTGATTTGTGTGTTTTTTATGTTAATCACTCCCTCCTCACACACCAGTCTTGTCTGAGGAGGAGGAGGAGCAGGAAGAAAAGGTGGCGGCGGTGGTGGGGGTTTGATGGTCGTCAGCCGCCAGGGTCATTTGTAACGGCTGATGAATGAGCGACTCAAATAAATAAATAAGTGCGCGGCATCCGACCCGCCCAGCTTTTCCCAGGATCCTAGGCATAGGGGGGACGGGGGGGAGGGGGGGGGCAGCACAGCGACAGGGCCACAATTGATTTCCTCATTGCTTCAGTTTGTCGCTTAATCTGGCGATATGCTGATAAATCTTTGCACTTTGTCAATTAATTTCCCTGAAAAATGAGGCCCAAAATGGCGAGCGCATCAATACAGCGGCGGATTCTGTGTCAAAAATTAAGCGGTAAAATTAATTGCCCTCCCATCCGCTCCTGCTAAAACATAACTAATGAGGGAGGCAATTATAGCTGCATGCAGACTCCTCCGGGGTTATTTAAAACACAGATATAGACACACACACACACATATATAGACACACACACACACACATGCAAAGAGAGGTTGTATATTTTGACTTCAAAGTTCTTTTATTGTCTTGCAATAAGGCATATTTCATTCTGCTAAAGGGGTGGGGGGGGGGTGGAGGCAGATCATGGGAACAAAAGAAAAGGAAGCGCTGAGCCAATATGAAAATTTGCCCAAAAGTTTAATGGCTCCTCGGCGCAGATATATGAGCATGCAGGCCCGTTCCCGTGTCCGGTGTGCTGGATATTGCACTTGCACTTCTATCCTTGTGGGAATCAGTTTGACTTGTGAGGTCAATTTTGACGATTGTCACGTCCTCAATGTTTTAACGCTGATTCCAAGACCGACGGGACCAATCTCGACAGATCGTCTGGTGCAGATTACCCCGTAGCGTGAACGGGTCCAGGACCAGAGACTCGGCCTGACATTTGATTTTGCCTGGTTCAGTCTGCTCCCCCCAAAATACAATTGTGACGCATGTGGAACTGTAGCTAACGTACCATGGAGCAAGAAACCTTAGAACACCTGTTTTGTAATTGTATTTGAACTGTCCTAGACCTAGGGGAAAATCCTGATTGATTTGGTCAGTTGATTTGAACAGTTTCTTAGTCTGACCTAGGGTCAGTTTAAGGTCAGTTTAGGGTAAAGACATGGGTGTTGGAGTAGGATTACGTTAAGGTTAAGGGATGTAATGTCAATGGAAGGTCCTCACAAGTGTAGCAGGGTGAGGGGGGGGTCCATGTCTCTTTAGCCAGCCGGAGCCTCCGGTGTTGACAGCAGCGCGTCACACAACCACCACACCCCCCCCACACACACACACACACCCCACCCCACCATCCCCACCCGGGTCCTCAGAGGGCTCACCGCCACCGAGCAGCAGATGAAAAGCACACATGTAATTTATCGCCAACGTTTCCTCCTCAAGAATAATTGTGGCGACCACGGCTGGGCGCAGGGATCGATGGCTATGGATTTTTCTGTGGTAGGGTCTTGTAGCGTGAGGCGTAATGAGAGATGGAAAGGGAGGGAGGGAGGGAGGGGAGGAGCAGAGGAGGGACCGGCGCTGTATTTCTAATAGGAAAAAAGGTCTGACCGGACCCTTAGCAGCTCCTGTAGGGTGTAGAGTGAGATGGGGAGAGGAGATATATTTTTTCGAAGTGGTGATCTTCATTTTTTGTCGCTGTGGTGTGGTCTGCGCTGCGTTTCCCAGAGATCACCTGTCAATCGAACTGTCTTTGTCGTTGGATTTCCTCTTATTGAAGTTTCTGTAGGTGTCACTCTTTTACTCTGCTCATCCTAACTACCCAGTTCTTCTTCTGTTTATTCCAAACACACACCGCTGTTGCTGCTGCCGGAGACGTAAAACGCATCACTTCCTGTGCGGCAAAAGGATTTTTCCCAGGAAAGACCAACCTGACACCCGGTGTTTAGAATAGCAAATGGAAAAAGCTTTCATAAACTGGGTATAGGTTGAATCACTATTGTGTTATATCAACCAGCGATAGAGAGTAGAAAAGATGTATTTCTATGAAAATGCTGCAGACATTACTTTAACAGGCCAGTGCTATTGGAATTTGAAAGTCAACCCATATGAATCGACTTACGATCGCACCTTTTTTTAAGGCTGTTTTTCTCCCCTCTAAGTGGCATTGCATTAAAACTCTCCTCACAGTCGAGTGGTTTTAAATGGGTATAATAGAGGAAACCGGAGGCTCTGCTTTGTCTCCGTGGAAGCTGCTATCGGTGCAGAAGAGGAGCGGAGCGCCACCGAGGCCCAGCTGGGAGACTCACCCAAATGTATTATCAGTGTGTAGTGAGAGCTGAAGTTCAACATCAGCATTTAGATGAATATACAAGTGATGGTGATCTTGGCTGCAGCCATACTGTGTGTGTGTGTGTGTGTGTGTGTGTGTGTTTGAATGTGTGGCATGCAAACCCATAATCATATGGGTCTGTTTCCATGCATTTATGACGTGGCAATGTTTGTGTGTATGTGTGTGTGTGTGCATGCACGTGTGCAAGTGCAAGTGTGTTTTTATGGTTTAAAATGTGTGTGTGTGTGTGAGAGAGAGAGAGAGACATGCACCCACATCCATGCATGTGTGTGTGTGTGTGTGTGTATATGCATGCATATGTATCTGGCTCTGCATGAAAATGTTGGCATGTGTGTGTGCAGGAGTGTATGTCTGCCTGTGTGCAATGAGAGAGAGAGAGAGAGATGGAGAGAGAGAGAGAGAGAGCATCATGCTGTTAATGACAGAGCCAGATGCAGGGAAGAGAGGAGGAGTGTAAAAAAGCTCTCCACGTTCCCCATCTGGAAGGCATCGCCCCCAAATGAAGTTGTACAAAACCATCCCATTGATAATAAAGCTAATTTTTATGGCTCTGACAAGTATGTAATTATGTTCAGCGGTGCTTTTCAGATTTTATCACAGTCAATAAACCACACTGGCAATTTCCCGTCCCCCATTTGACATATTTACACGGATCCATCTGATTGGAGGAATTAGTTAGCTGTGAGAGCTCTGATGGATATACACTAGTGATCTGTGACTTCTGCTTGGCTCATCTGTTAACCAACTAGACCCACTGCTCATCTGTTCAGTCTATCATTTTTCTCCCTCCTCATTCCCCATCTTACTCATTTTTTTTTTTCATTCTTTAACTCACTTTTTTTTTCTCTCTCTCTCTTCTCTCACTCTGCCAACCCGCCGGAAACCATTTCTCTCACATCTCGTGTTTTTGCACAATGTTTGCGATGGCTTTATATATCACGTATGAGTCGTTATTGTAGTAGTTGTGGATGGAGGGAAGAGCAGGATTCAGTCTCTTCCTCCCACCCCGGCCGGTCTGGAGATTTGAACCGGTGACCCTCATAAGTTCAAGATAAGGTCCTAATTGTTTTCACCATGTAATAACGGGTGTATTTCTTAATTAAGGTTAATTTTGATTGACATTCTATGATATCGGCATGAATTTCACCAATAGATGTGAGTTTTATTTTCTTCTGTTTTATGGCATGGCTTTTACTTTGCAGTTGGTGACATCACGTGTGACCCACGTGTTGATTAATCCAGAACAGGCTTAATGCAGACAAAACAGAACAGGTTTTCTCTTCATTGCACATGTTTTAATAAACACAATTGGACTTCATGTCCCTAAACTATTAATTCCCAGATGTCCCAAATGTTTTCTTACGCTGCCCCATTAATAGATTCAGAACATCCATTAGCCGGGTCCGATTAGAAATGGCCTTTTTGTCAGCTCTTTCTTTATTTTGGTGTTTAAATTGGTCTTAAAATTCATCCCAGGAAGTAGTTAAATGGTCTGCAATTTGGCAACTTGGCTTTCCGAAGCCTGTAGATACCCTGCTGTATGTCGCAGGAACCTATCGTTGTCTTTTATTGTGTATTTTCTTTGCGATCTTCGTAAATGTTTTTTTTAGTTCTCCTGAAAAAAAAGATCAGGATCACAATGAGACTACCTGATTAAATAAAGGACAAATGGAAGAATTGAGACAAAACATCTTTCTCGCTGTCTATCATTGTTCACCCCTCTCTCTCTCTCTCTCTCTCTCTCTCTATGTCTCTCTACCTATTCATCTATCTATTTCTATAGGAGAGAAGTCTTACCTGTGTGACCTGTGTGGTTTTGCGGGAGGCACAAGACACGCCCTCACCAAACATCGACGCCAGCACACAGGTAAGCAACACGCACGCACACACACACACACACACGCCGCAATCTTATGAACAATCTATTTTTGTACATGTGTCTATACTTATCATACACACACAGACTTGCAGATGTTGTATTTGACCTTCATAATATTAGACGCTGATTGATGCATGGCTGTAATATTTTTACACACACTTTACACACCATCACACACACACACACACACGTCAGCGTGACACGCGGCTGTCAGTGATAGGCATGTGTACCAGTATGGATGACTGAATGTGAGATTTTTAATTTCAGTTATCATTTCACCATGTCACCCTGTCACTTAGGGAAAATTGCATTTTTCAGGTACGCCGTCAATAATGAGGGCTTTTTTTTGGGGGGAAATTGGGCTCGTGAAACAAATACTGCTCTTAACTGTTGTCTGGCAGACGCCCAAGGATCAAGAATCCCGTTATAAATATTCATTTAGGTTTTTCATAATTCATTTTGTTCGCTCGTCAATTGCTATCCTGTTTTAACCCGAAACCTCCAATTTCTGTCAAGTGTCAATTCCTGTGATTCAGCTGCATATTCAAACCTGTTACGCGGCTGCCTATATGCTTCCCTTTTTTCATTTCTAGTTTAATAACGTTTACTGTCTGTGTTCAATCAGAAATTAGTTTTCTTTATTTTATTAGTTTTCTTCAAATGGCACAAAGCATTATAAATGTGGCCTCCTGAAACCTGCAGATGCCCTGAGATATCTGTGTAATCCTGGTGCTCTGAGGCCTTCCACCAGAGAATAGTTTGTATGTTTATGTGTGTGTGTGTGTATATAAATATCCACATCATTCTATCCTCATCATGCTTCTCTTTTTTAACCCCCCCCCCCCCCCCCCCCCCACAGGAGAGAGACCCTTCAAATGTAAGCTGTGCAACTTCGCCTCCACCACGCAGTCCCACCTATCGCGACACAAGCGTGTTCACACCGGGGAGAAACCGTACCGCTGCCCCTGGTGCGACTACAGGTACTGGCTCATTGACCTGTCCACGCTTGGAGGCGCTGATGGCTGCCGCCATGGTGCTGATGATGGGGGGGGGGGGGGGCGTTGATAGGTGGGGGTGGGGGGTAGGGTGGTATATCAGGGTGTGTG
Source organism: Hoplostethus atlanticus (assembly GCA_034670405.1). Lineage (NCBI taxonomy): Eukaryota > Metazoa > Chordata > Actinopteri > Trachichthyiformes > Trachichthyidae > Hoplostethus > Hoplostethus atlanticus. Next base: position 3,978,546 of record JAXDDX010000005.1, on the reverse strand, counting down.
AGTGTGTGTGATGGCGAGATAGCAGGTGGCATTGCAGGGTGGTTGGGGGGGGGTAATGGTGGGGGAGGGGGGCATTGTTAATGCTGGAGGCTATGTGTGTGTGCGTGTATCGGGGGGGTGGGGGGGGGGCGTCGTTGGTGGAGGGCAGACAGGTCTAATCTCCACAGCACGGCTCCATCTCATCACTCTGCCATCATCAACAGGCCCAGCCAGACCCCTTCAACACACACACACACACACACACACACACACACACACACACACACACAGACCATCACTGTCACTGGCAGGTCCCTGTCATTAAAACACCATCATACCACATCAGTAATTACACAGGAAATTGTCGGTGAAATTGAAAAAGTTTTGGCTGGCGTTGCACATCTCCATCTCTCTCTCTCTCTCTCTCTCTCTCTCTCTCTCTCTCTCTCCCCCCTCCTTATCCCACTCTTCTTCCTCAGGTTGTGGCAGAAGAGTGTGAAAGGGAATGATCTCAAACCCATCATTGGTTTTAGATGTACTCCTCATTCCTTTTTTCCCCCTCGATGACAAAGTCATTGCGGCGGCTTCCACACCTGCTCCACTGCGTCGTGGGCGCTCGACTCATTTCATTTGTCTTTGGGATGCAGTGTGACCTGGGGAAAAAACCCACAATGCTGAGACGTAATAATTGTAGTTGGGCAATTATTATGCCGTTATCAAAGGATCATGTCACCTTGTGCTAATGACATTTGAAGCTCTGCTGAAAGTTTCTTGTATAACTAGGGTTTGGCTGATGTGGATTTTTGAAGGTAGATGATGCCGATGGATTTTCAGCTGATGCTCACTTTTTAACACACAACCATGTGCATGCCTAAAAAGCGAAAACAAAAAAATAAATGTACAAGCTATAGATCCTATATATATGTTAATATTGTTAGCGTCATGGGGAGGGCCAAATGGTCCTTGGCCCCATTGTTCCTATGCTGATACTAAATGATCATTACAGATTGTGGCAAATGAAACAGCAAATTAGAAGCCCAATTAACATTTTTGGTGGCCCCAGGGGCGCCGAGGGGTTCCAGGGGTAGTGGGGGCGTCGGGTGGGGAGGGGAGGCGAGAAGCCCCGCTGCCTTACTAATGCAAGGATGAGGGATTGAATGCGGGGGCCTCAGACGGCCGCGAGGGGCCTCGCCTTCGCCCCCTGCCCCTACACTTTGAATACATGTTTAAACCCCCCTCTAGCGTCTCTGGTGGCCTGACCGAGATAAGGAGCTACTAGACGAGTTAGCGTGTTTGACCTTTTCGGTATAAGCCGGGGCTTATGAAATAAATATAACGCCGGCATAAAAAAAAAGATACTCGGGTTCGGGTTAAACGAAGCAATTGGCAGCGCTTAATGATAGAAATATGATTTGCGGCATTGAATATATCGACATCAAGAGATATGGATGCTAACTACGACGCGCGTGCATCCCACTCCTCAAATGCATGGAAATGAGCGGGGGCCGTGAACGACGTTTCAAATGCCACTCATCTATGATTCAGACACAGATGGATAATAAAGGGGGGGGGGGGGGGGGGGGTAATTATAGTAAATATTGTAATGATATTGCACCGGGGGTCCTGGGTCGTCAATTAACCACATCGACTTGACTATCCTCTCGCCTGTTTATACCAGCCGACCAAACTTCTTCACTTCGGTCCCCGAGTCCCAACGATTCCTATTGTTCTCTTCGAGGAGTTTTTGTTTTTTTTCCTCTCTCATTAGAGCCGCGGTGTCTTCTTAAACGCTCTAATTGATACCTAGCCTCTGACTCCAGGCCGTTATTGTTTATCGAAACGCTAATAAACAAAATAAGACTCTTTCAATTTGAGGACGACGGCGCTCAGCACGTCAGCGTCGGGAAAGGCCGACGACCTTCTGAAGTCAAGGCAAAGCTGAGGGAGGAGGTGGTGGGCGGGGGGGGGGGGTTAACAATGACGGCCGGGGCCCTCCTCAGCGTAGAAGCCACCAACACATCCAGACACACATTTAAATCTCCTCTAACGAAGCGCCTCTCAATTACACCTCTCCCATTACCATACGCTCGCGTGGTGGTGGGATATGGAAATGAAGGGGGGAAATAAAGGGGAAAGAAGAGAGACGAAGACGGGGCGGTGTGTATCCGCCGAGCGTCAGCGGCGGCTCATTCCCATGGCGACTTTGGCGGACGGGGGAGGAGGTTGAAACGCCGTCGGACTAATTAATACAGTGTGTATAGTAGGAGGGCTGGTGTGGGCTTTCACTTACCGTGACACCTGCTGACTCCTAAACGCACGTTGTGTTGTTTTAATATGACAATTACACCATTAGCATATCTGAGAGATAGCGCCCCCCCCCCCCCCCCCCCCGAGGAATCCGCCCGCGCTCTCTTTAGAACCTTTTAGCTATTTATCCTCCCAAATAAGAAATCTTTTTTTTTTTTACTATTAAATGTTTTGTTTTTTTCTCCATCGATTTATGATAATTCAAAGCCATGTGACAGTTTGAATTCTTCGCTCTCCGTCGTTAAGGCTAAGTTTCTTCTCTTCCCCTTTGTAGTGGAAGAGCCGAGACAGATGCGGCTGCGACACGTGTGTGTGTGTGTGTGTGTGTGTGTGAACCTGTTGCCGCTGTGCGAGTGACGTGCGATAACAGCGAAATCACAACAATGTGTACCAATTAATTAGATGGATAAGTGATTGAGAATAAAGCGTTAAACCAAGCACAGGCGCAAAATCTGATCATTCGGATGCATTTTTCTCCCATTGTCCTAAATACTTACACTTGATGACATCTTTGTGTCTCACCGCTACTTCCCAGAGATCACCTGTCAATCAAACAGCGTGTCCAGTAAGGTGACGTCGTTTTCTCGTCGATGAAGTTTGAGTTTCTGTAGGCGGCGCTCTTTTCTTTGTCCGTTCAGCCACGGTGGCTGTCGCTGCTCATGCTAGAACTACCCAGTTCTTCTTCTTCTTGTTTGTTCCAAACAAACCGCTGTTGCTGCTGGAAACGCAAAACGCGTCACTTCCTGTGCAGCAGAGGACTTTCCCCCCGGGAAAGACCTACCTGACACCGGGTGTTTAGAACAGCAAATGGAAACGCTTTTATGAACTGGGTACAGGTTGAGTCACTACATCAATTGGTTCTAGGAAGTAGCAAAACGGGTGTTTATTTATATGAAAATGTAACAGATTGTTACTTTAAACTGTTTTTTTTATTTTACTGTTGAGCGTGCAGCAGTGCAAAAACAATCCATCCAGTCCTCCGCTTTGCGAGGAGCCCTCACTACTCACCAGTGACTGTGGTCTTTCCTACAGCGTGTATGAAGTCCAGTGAGGGGCCCGGCATGTTTTTTGTTTTGTTTTTATGTTTTTTTTTAGGCCATAGGAGGGGCCCTGGTGCAGCTGGCCAGGGGCTGGACTGTGGCCCCATGATGGAGAGTGGTGTCTCTGCAAAAGTGAAAACAAATTCTCTCCTTGGCTGGCGTGAGCTATGGCACCGTGAGGCTTTATTGTCCCGGCCAAGGTGATAAGGGAGAGTAATTGCGTATTATACTGTCCGAGAATGTCAGGTCCAAACCGAGCACGAGTACCCCATCCATCAACACATGATGCTGTGTGCTTGTGTGTGTGTGTGTGTGTGTGTGTGTGTAAAACTGAATGAAACCGCGGTCTGTGCCGCACATGCTTGCTTGCATGATGTGTGTGTACTCCTGTGTGTACGGATGTGTTTGCTTTACATCTCCCTGTGTGCGCTTTTATATGTGCGCCTATGCACGCGTAGAAGAACATTTTCGTATGGCACAAACTGTTATGTTCATGTGTATGTATGCATGTGCGCATTTGTCTCCCTCATCTAGCTCGTCACTACTGAGTGTGTGTGTGTGTGTGTGTGTCCGTGGGCAGGTTTAGATAGGGCCTGGGAGCAGGTCAGGCAGCATCATTAATCAGGAGGGGGGCTGTGTGTGAGTCTCTGAGCTGACATCATTACATCCTATCCCCTGCAGTAGCTCACTGCCTGGCCCTGCCCTATCTGACCAGCCCAAAGACCCACACACACACACACACACACACTACCTCACTAATCCCATACCTTTCATAAAAAGATACATACTGCAGCACGGATGTCTTCAGACATATCTCTAATGCATTCACTAGAACTGGACACACTCAGCAGCAGTTGCCCCGCAGCGTCCCAGCGCCCATTACACACTACACCGAACAACTGCAAGGGAAGAAAAAACAGCTGAACAGATACGCAGAAGCACGACAGAAGATCAAAGAATTTTTGCGACATGTAAATATGTGTAACCAGTTTTGCAGTCTGTGAAAGTCTTTGCTAGTCACGGCCTTGTTTCACAGAGGCGTATTTAGTCAATGAATGCTTTGAGAGTCTGTCCAAACATGCCCCGCTCCCTCAGCTCCAGAGCCCAGCTTGACGTTTTTCTTTTTTTTTGTCATCATCGCAACCAAACAAAATGTTAGTATAGCAAAAAAAACCTTCCATGGGAACGCTGCCAACCGTTTATCTCCGTTTATTTTCCCTCGTGACTCTCATCTTTTAATCTTTGTTTTTATTCTCAAAAAAAAAAAAAAAAAAAAAAAGGGGGAACGAAGCCCTTTTTATCTTTTTTCGTTTGTCTTCCCTTAGATCCAACTGCGCCGAGAACATCCGGAAGCACATTCTCCACACGGGGAAGCACGAGGGAGTTAAGATGTACAACTGTCCCAAGTGCGAATACGCCACCAACTCCCCCATGGACTTCCGCAACCATCTAAAGGAGCATCACCTGGACATCGAGAATCCAGATCTGGCCTACCTACATGCGGGTAAGATAACAGGAAGCGCATGCATGGACATACTGTACATAAAGTCTGGAACCATGGGTAAAACACCAACATTTTCCCAATGTTGGCGACGCTAGCCCCCTTCTCTAAACTCCTCCCCTCTTATTATACACACAAATACACACCCACGTACATACACACACAAAACAAACAAACTTGAAGTAAACCACCACCTCCCAGCCAACCCTCCCCAAGCTCCATTATCCCCCCCCGAGGGTCAGATCTCCCTGAACGCATGGGTGTGTTTTTTGCCAGTAGATCAAGCCTCACTATTCACCGCTGATGGAGGGCGAGCCGCCACAAAGAGGCAGCGCTCGAAAGATTGCCGGTCTAACCCGTCCCCTGCCAATCACTCAGGCCACGGAGATAGATGAAATCTCGTTCCTTCTCTACTGGCTCCTTTTGTATCCCGGCGCTCTTCCTTTGTCCTTGAAGGCCAACAAATCCAATCGGCGGAGTGCTTGTCCTTCAGGGGAGCAGGGAGGACAAGCCTTTATCCTGTTATCCCTCTGACCTTACATAAAAGCAGCAGATTTGGAGGGGGGCACCACGGGTGGGAGGCCAGGCAGGGGCTTTACTGGAATATGGACGGTGTGCTACCCAGCGGAGGTTTGTTGCCCGTTGCAAGGGAATGGTCCGGGGGCTGTTGTCCTTAGGCGCTGACTTTTAAAGTTCCTATTGTTGGCATAATCTGTATTCCCCTTGTCCAAAAACCAGGATGGACTTTACTCTGCGTTCTACTGTATTGTCCTTCAACCCCCCACCTCCCTCGTCCCGTCGCCCTTTCACCTCGCTGCGCACTTCTAAACCACCTCCGTCCTTCACGTTCTCCTCTACCCTCTCACCCCTGACCCCCCCGGCCACATCTCTGCACCTCTCGTCTACCCTACCTTTCCCCCACAATTTCCCTCGCTTCTGTTCATCCTTGTACACGGCCAACCTTTGGTGGAGAAGAAGGCCTGTTTGTGTTTGAGAGTGATTTTTATTTATTTTTTTAAACCCTGTAGTGGTTTCCTCCTCATTTGCCGTATAAGAACGCAGCAAACGAACCTTGGATGTTTCTTGGAACATTTCTGACGTTTCGATGTTTCTGAGCCCCGGAAGAAAGGCACCATATGTCGGCTCGATGAAGGAAATTACAGTTTCCACGTGGCGTCTTGATAAATAATACTTTGCTTGAAACCATATCAGTGCGTGAAGGCAACAAAGCGGCAACTCGACCAAAGCAAATGGACTATAGGTGGTTTGAAAATGCCCTGGAAGTGCACTTAAGATTTCTCCCTCTTTCAGAAAAGAGAGAGAAGGAAGGGGGGGGGGAGGTGGAAAGAGCAACGTTTCATCTAAGTAGACAGAACGAGACCAAAAGAAAGAGACGGGGGGAGAAAAGAAAAAAAAAGATTAAGAAGGTAGATGTTGAATTAACCTGCTTGTGATTGCTCTCTGTCAGAGTGGCACCGGGGCCGGCAGCGAGAACCAAATCGTCTGTGATGGCCCTTCCCGCTGTTCCCCCTTTGAAAGACACAGATCAAACGCGCCGCAGTCGCGGGCCCTCGCTCCGGATTGATTGACACCCAGACGTCTCCGCCGCTCTGTCTCTCCGTATCACTCTTCTCTCACTCTCCCCTCTCTCGCTCCCCCCCCCCCCGTCCCTTCTTTATTCAGCGTCGCACTTCGAATTAAAGCCCTTCTCAAGGATGAAAGCAGAGGTCCTTTGGAAACGGAGGAAGAGAGGGAATTAGACCCAGCAAGCGATGGAGGGGAATGATGATTAGAATTAGAGGGAAAAGAAGAAGGGAAAAATGAAAGGCGGCTAGATAGGTGGGTGGGGGGGGGGGGGGGTGTTGCTGATAGGACACATTTTAATAAAATGGTAATGACAATTGTCTTCCTTGTGCGATGTGCAGAGAGATAGGCCAGGAAGAAGAGGCAGCGCCTGTGTGATCTCAGCATAGATAGCACTGCAGCAGGGGCTGCAGCTACAGGTACTCCAGAGCACTGCGACTTCGCTGAATTGCCCCTCCGCGATAACTTTCTTTCCAGTTATAGCGCTGGAAGGACGCTGCGATTGGAGCAGCCTTGGGAAATGGTACGTTTCCCTATTTCTCTGCTATCTCCCTCCAGCAAGGTCAGCTGCTGTTGGAGGGCGGCGGATTGGTTCAAACAGCCTCCTGTCCTGTTTCGTTGTCTGAAACGGCTCTTTCTCTCTCTCACACACACACACACACACACACACACACACACACACACACACAGGTGTGCCGCCGCCATTAGCATTGTCGGAGCGTCTTTATTTGTTTTCGATTGTGAAATACTTCCCTAATTTTAAACCGAGGTTATAATTGCAGATCTTCAGGGCATAGCGATCAAATGCTTTGTAATTAGCTACCATCGTCTGAATACTTGCCTCGCTCGGGCGAAAGATAAAAAATCAACTTCTTCAAGGCATCGCTGCTGCTTTGTGCAGATTCTGTTTTCCTTAATAATGCATGATGGATGGCTACCACAGAGGGCTAGGAGAGCCCTGCCCTTGTAAGTGATGATCTTAATACACAGTTACAACCACAGGCAAATTCATTTGTTTGCATACGTTTTTTGTTTTCTTTATTGCACCAACCTGTAAACAGATATGTGTTTCGTTGGCTTTTACTTAAGTTATGCATCTGTCTGCCCCCCCACCCCTCTCTCCCGCCTCCCCTTCTGTTCTGTAATGAAACATTACCCTCCTGAGTTTTACTCGCGTGCTGTGTTACAGCGGTGTGTTGTTTTAGCGTGGACAGGTGTGTACGGGATGCAAATGTCACCCCCCCCCAACCCCACCCCTCTCGGTATCCCGGGTGTGCCGTGACACCGTGTCGACATCGCGAGAGAAGCCGCAGACGCCGCCGATAAAATAAATAAATAGAACAAATCAACAGCTGCTTCTAATAACAACGTGTTACATGCGACACGTTCCTATGTGGGAAAATATGTGGAGAAAAAAAAACCAATGTGCCATAGTGCTTTTTCAACAACTGCAAAAAAAAAACACCTATAGGACATGAAGTCGTCAGCATAAGCGATGATGAACCTGCGTCTTTATGTTGAACGGGGGTGCTTCATTGTGTTCGAGGCTACCACAACATAGTTTTAGTTACTTTGAGTTGCGTCTTGCAGACTTCATGGGAAATCACAAGATAATAGAACTGAATCTAAAATGCATTTCCCACTTGGTGTCTTGGTGTCTTGGTGTCCACATATTAATGTTGCATGAAGATAGGAATTTTCTATCTTTGTACTTATCTTTGTTGTTCCCTGCACCTCCCATCTTATCCCCGTACCCCCCCCCCCCTGACCCCCCCCAACCACACAAATACTAATTTACCTCAGCAGGCCTGCATGCATGAACTTGAAGCTGAGCTCAAGCCGATGTCGGGATGTTAATTGGAGTATTCCCCCACGGAGGTACACCTTTCAGCATGCCCCGCTCTATTATCTGGACCTGTTTTCCCCTTGGAAACGCCTGACTTTGAGGACTGAACCGGATTGGTTTTAAACCCTGAGACTCTGTATTGTCTCTCTCTCTCTCTCTACCCCTTCATCCCACCTCTAAACGTGTCGCTCTGTGTTTGAATGCCTCCTCCCTTCCCATCTCCGCACGCCGCGTGTATTCTTGGTTGAGAAATTACAGTTGAGAAGCGGCTGCTCAGTGTGAGCATGCCCCACGGGACATGCGAGGAGGGGGTGTCTGTGTGTGTGTGTGTGTCTGTGTGTTTGGGGTTGGGGGAGTTTGCTAAGCGATTTAGGGGGGAAAAACACACACCGTTGGCTGCATGCGTCTTAGTAAACGGATCCAGAAGCCGGTCTGGGCCAAGCAAGCAGCGTTTCCTGCATAATGACCTGCTCCAACGAGCGTGAAAACTCCCCCAACTGGCTGCATTTATCACACATCAGCCACAACAAACGGCCTTTTGTTCCCTCCTCTTTTTCCCTTCCCTTCGGCGCCACTCTGAGAGCCTCCTCTCAGCTGTTTAGTGGCCATTCAGGCCTCGACTGACACCTCCATCCGTACTGTATGGAGACGGAAGAGTCTTCCTGCTGCTCCCTAGGTTAAGCCACATTCGCGCTGGGGGCGTTTTTGCCGTCTCTGGGTGGCTGCAGGCAAAACAAAGTCGAATTCTGCATTCTCATTGTGGGATGTGCTACGTGTGCAAATGATGTTCAGTGCGGCCTACCACACCTGCAGGTGCAACACGGCAACATGGCTCACTTTGGGATTTGGTGTCATCAGCTTGATGCCATTACTTCAGTCCCATTGGTCGCTAGGACTTTGTACATTTGAATTTCGCGAAAGCCTTTGGCCGTGGATGGTTTCTTTAGGGTGAGGAACCGAGTAGCCTGTAGGGATACAGTGTTCTTAAATCTAAGCAGTGTTGGACTTGTCATATATAATATACTCATCACTGATTTTAAAAGTAATACTTTTAAATGTATTACACTACTCTACTACGTTACACCCTTGCCTTCCAAATCAGGCCACAGTGCAACCAAAAGGCAAGAGGAACAGCAGCAGAAGCTATTAATCAGAGAAGCATGGGAACCACATGCTAGTGAATGTGAACCAAATGAACCTCTTTATCAACTTGGTGTTGTACTAAGGCAGTAGCTTAATAGGTCACAACATCAGGTCCTCCTCCGCCTTCTCTTCCAACGCCCCGGGCTAGAGCATGACCCCGACCCAAAAAAAATACTCTGAAACCAGAACCACTCACCAGCAGCTTGACATTCCGGAGTGTACTTGACGGTATTTGTTCTTTCAGAACTGCCAGTAACGGAGCCGTGACACTTCATTTGTGCACAAAATGAACAGGGTGTAACATTTGGCGCCCCACAACGGTGTTCCCCTCTGTGTTCCTGACTGAGGCTCTCAGTGATCATGGGGCTGTGATGACAAGGTCAAGGTGGAAGGCATTCAGGGAAATATATGTGTTGCATGTTTTCAAGAAAGCAGTGCCTTATCTGAGACACTGGAGTGTGTTGTGTTATGCACATATGTAGGCACACACACAAACACACACACACACACCTCGCGTGAGTGACATATGGAGGGGATGCTCGCGGGCAGGGCTGCTCTCCCTGTACGGGACAGTGAATATGGGACCAGACAGGCCGCCGGCTCCAGTAAAGCCTCATCCATAATTCAACCCCCCCGCCCCCCCTACCCCCCTCCCCCATCTCCCTCAATTCAGACACACTGAACATATCCAGCCTCAACTAACAGCTAACCCCCCCCCCCGCCTGCCAGCCCCGGAGAGACGGACACGAAACGAGGAGAGACGGGGGAAGAAAGAAAGAAAGAAAGAAAGAAAGAAAGAAAGAAAGTAAGGGAAACTGCCAGGAGAGAGAAGGCGAGGTGAGGAGTAGATATTGATGATAAAGGAAAAGGTGAGCGAGCGAAAGATAAGAAAGCAGAGGCGGAAATTGGAGGAGAGCAGACAAGGCCGGACTGTTGATTTTCACTCTCATCCCGCCTCGCCCCTTCTCGACCTTTTTTTTTTTTTTTTTCTCCCGAGTCAACACAAGCTCCTAGTACCGACATGTTTTCCTCCGTCTAAACCCTGATTGGGTGAAGTGCACTTCAGAGCTCTCCGCCGTGACCTTTGCCCCCCCCTCCCTCTCCCTCCCTCCCCCGTTGCCGTACCGAGGACCCTCGTCTTCCTCCTTCCCCTCTCTAGCCCGCCGCGTGTCATCTGTTTTCGGTGGCTCTCCAAACGTCTCGGCATCTCTAATTACCAAACAAGCTCAACTTTCCCAACTAAACAACCAATTACCAGTGCTTTAGCCCAGCCTAGTCCCATGCTTCCTGATACAGTGGCCTATTAGGGCCCCTTATTTCTCCCCCAGCATAATTGAATCCCCTGGCTGCTCATCAGCGGGCTAATTTAAGCCAATGTGCAGAGTTGGTAATCAGAGGGGCTGCCTATTAGGCCTATCAGACCCCAATTAAGTGCCCTCTTATTTCCAACATAACGAGCCACTCTCGCTGCTGCTGTTATTGTATTTTCCTCTTTAGTGCCCAGTTTTGTTTGGGTAATTCTGTGGTGTGTTTGGAGAAAAAGAAGTGTGTGTATGGGAGGGGGGGTGGAAGTGGAGGAGAGGAGTTTCAGCGTGAAGTTGGCGCCGGTACAGGTGGTATTTTGTAGACATGGTAGGGGGGGGAGGTGGTTCGAGATGAGCGGAGACACCTTGGGGGAGGGATTAAAGTAATACTCCGCAACGTTATCAGGTAAATGTCCGTTTTGCCACGATCTATTGTTGCTTTTACATTCGCTGTTCCCGGGAAAAAGCCTTTGGAAGAGCAGGAAGAGCACAACTGCTTTGTACAGTTACACTGTAGAGCTCTACGCACCTCTCAGTTGGTAGGGAAACTCCCACTGCTGTTCTACAGGTTTTTAAATAGCTGAGAACCGTTATCACACATCATTTCAGTTCTAATAGTTCATTTCATACTTTTGGGTGTTGCTCACACACTTTCTTGATTATTCTGCTGGCAGTCTTCATGCGCACATGATGGGGAGTTTTGGGTTTTGACTTTTTGAGTCGAATCGATTGGCACGAGGGCGAAAACTGGGAAAATAAATCCCAAATTGAAAATAGACGGAATTATCCTTTAGAGTGACGCAGACTCAGCAACAATGGCTGAACATGCTGCGAAAACATTTCCTTCACCATCTCCACCCCTACTCAAAGAGGACATTTAAGTCTGCGGAGTGCACAGTGATGTGATTTCTGGGTAATGAAGTCCTTCAAACGATCCAAAAATCCAACAGTTTTCTCCCACTGCCACTTGGGGCGCCAAAGTGCAAAATTAGCTTGTACAGCTTTAACTGCGATGAATACATTGGAAATGGGAAAGTTCACCCCCCAACCCCCCCGCCGCCGCCTCCCTCTATCCGATATAGAATATCTCACTTTTTTCCTCGTTCTTTTCTCCTTCTATTTTTCCTGTGACTGGTACGGTTGAGGGGAGCCAGAGTGTGAAAGAGGCCCACAGAGGACCGATGAGGACTGTCTTAGCAAGAGTGTGTCTCAAGTCTGGGAGTGTGTTTCTGCAGGATTTGATTGTGTGTGTGTGTGCGCGTGTGCGTGCGTGTGTGTCTCAAAGTCTAAGCCTGTGTGTTTAGTGTTGTGCCGACTCCCCATAGCCTAATTAAAGGGCGAGGAAAGCCACTCACAGGGAGATTAAACCTAAAAGGGTAAATTAGCACTCAAAAGGGGTGTGGCAAATTCACACATATGCACAGGCCATGAAATCTTTTCTGACACCTGTGGCAAAAAAAAAGAGAGAGAAAAAAGAAGAGAAGTAGGAGGATGGAGGCGAGAGGGAAGAAGAAGAAAAAAAAACTTTTGTGTTTCTATAGCTGAGCTCTGTGGTATGTATCTGCCGAGATGAGGATCTAAAGTGGGCACTTTTTTTTTAATGAGAGATCAGAGCTTGGGTAGCTGGTGGGTCCTCTCTCTGTGTGTGTGTGTGTGTGTGTGTGTGTGTGTGTGTGTGTGTGTGTGTGTGTGTGAGAGAGAGACAGAGACAGAGAGTGTGTGTGTGCAGGGTTATGAGTACTCAACTCCACAGGTGAAACGCAGTAGTGGAGGTAGGCTGAACCTGTTGGACCCAACTGTCTGTAGTTTCCAACTTTTTTGGCTGTTTTTTTTAATTTCATGTGATTTCCATGGCGTCTGCAGGTGCTGGAAAACCTCTTATGAAGCCTTAGATGCCTTTAGATGTCTTGAAGAAGTTGTAGTAGGTTAAAGTTATTTTTTTGTCATTTTCACCCAGTTCAGTGGTGAAATTGGTCTGATATTTCATTCTAACTGGCATTTAAAGGTCTTCAATTTAACTTCTGTGTCTGTCTGTTTCTTAATGTTTATGTTTTTTTTTCATTTTAATCGGTAGGAGAAATGGGAAGCGCGTTTTTTGAATCAGTTTTGGTGACAGGATTTAGAATAAAAAAGAAGCTTTTTGACAGCATAGCCTGAGCAATGGTTCAAATCCCCTGTGTTTGTTCGGTTTCAGCTGAATTAGTAATCTACAGGTGTGGATGGGGATTGATTACAATTTTTCAATTCATTGATTTCTAAGGGTGTGGATCTGCAGGGAATGTGGCATTTGTCTTAAAACACACACTCATACACACACACACACAGGTGACGGATGAGTGTCACATCACTTGTCAACTCGCTTAACATAAATATCCCACACTTCAAGGCGTACATGAACACCCCGAGCTGCACTGGTATCGCTTTATAACTGTCTATAACTGTTTTTTTTCAAACCCCTACTATTCTGTCTCTCACTTTATCTTTTTCTGCTTCTCTGTGTCTGTCTGTGTGTGTGTGTGTGTGTGTGTGTGTGTGTGTGTGTGTTATGATGTCTTACCATGTCGGTGGTGTGTTTGAGAGTGAGTGATGTGACACTTGGCCGGTGGCTGAGCTCCACCACGCTATCTGTCTATCTGTTTGCCGGTCTGTCTGTTGTCTCTTCTGTGTTGTCTCTACTCTGTTTGAGAGCTATCAGATGAGTGTGTGTGTGTGTGTGTGTGTGTGTGTGTGTGTGTGTGTGTGCGTTTTTAAGAGTGTGTGTGTGTGTGTGTGTGTGCGCGCATGTCATCTGTCAGTGTCTTTCTCTCTCCAGAACCAGACATCTAACAGAGTATCTTAGCTTGGCCTCAGAGCTTCTCTCTCTTTCTCTCTTTCTCTCTTTCTCTCATGCCAACACACACATATACACACACACACACACACACACACACACACACACACACACACACACACACACACACACACACAGCTTCATCTCCAATCTTCTAGTTACCCCCAAGGACTAGGTGTCTATGTTTACGTGTTTTGAAAGACTTGTGTGTTTGTGCGTGCACACACACTCTTACGTGTGAGAGAGAGAGTGTGTGTGTGTGTGTGTGCGCGCATACACAAACACACACACACACACACTCTCTCTTGCATGTCTTTGTGTTTGTGGGTGTAAGAAAATAGATCTTGGTTCTGTCATGGCTGGGCCCGCAGGCATTAGAGGCCTTAACGGATGTCTCTCTCAGTAAAACACACACACACACACACACACACACACACACACACACACACACACAGGTCTCAGACCCCTCTCCCTCCTGGACTTGCAGAAGGAATACAGATTCGGGCTCCTCTCTCGATAGCGATCAGCCTCGCCATGGCTTCAGAAATGCTATCTCCACCGGGCGGCTGAATTGATAATACTCCCCCCTACGCATTTTATTACAAAGGCCCAGTTTGTAAAAAGGTAATCATTTACTGTTGCTACTATCTCCCCTGAGCCATACATCTTCTGTCTTCACAGGACAAAGTTCTCCCGCTGCTACCGACGCTGTGTTTTTTTGTGGGTTTTTTTGTGTTTTTTTTTACTTTGCCAGTGGGTATGTAGCTACTTTTAGGTTTTATCATGGAGTTTTACACACACAACAACCTGGTAGAATTAGATTTGTTTGCGTTGTATGTGTTGTGTGAGTTTTTGTATGCATGCGTGGCTGCTGTGTGTGTGTGTGTGTGTGTGTGTGTTGCGAGCAGAAATGCTGAAAATGACAGTGAATGAGGGACTAATCCGGTGGGTACATAGCGGAATCCAACACCAAGTACCAAAATCATTTCAATTATCATATTTATCATATTTATTCATTTTCCTCCAGCTGGGCTTAATGCTGCCTCTCTTCCCTCCCTCCCTCCCTCCCTTCCTCCCATCCCTTCCTCCCATCCCTCTCTCCCTCACTCTCTCTCTCTGTACATTAATCTATTTTTTCCCTCCATCGCTCTCACCACTGGCGACATGTGAGCCTGCCAGTCACGTTGATTGACAGCACTCAAGTGGCCTACGGAAAAAGCCTCTCATTTTTTTTCTTCCTTGTGTCAGGCGTTGCGCCGTTGTTGCCGGGGCCTTATCAGGAAACCCAATTTATTGCCGTTTCTCTGGGCGAAAGGGGGTTGCCACTCACGCTGACTGACAGCTCTCAGATTCGGAGGCTGCAGTGCAGGGATTTCCTTTAAGTTGCTCTGTTGTTTTTGTTTTTGCTTTAGATTTCCCCTTCGCGCTCACGTGCACGTGCATACACACGCACACACACACACACACACACACACGCACACGCACGCACAAAGACGTAGCGGATAGATGAGCCGCGCTCTCCCGTCTCCGTTTTGTTTTGCTCCGACCTTGGCTGTGATTTTTGACTGATGGACGGCGATCCTCAGCCCTCCGCGGTGCACACAGCAGGTCAGGTTCAGCCTTGTGAACATCTTTGTTTGGGTAATTGTTTTATTCTTGGGGGGGGGGAAGATAAAGTAGACAGTTAAAGGAGAAGGCCTCTCGGCTTAGTGTTTGTATGTCTGGTTGTTTTACGTGTGTATGCGACTGTGCGTGCGAGTGCGTGTGTGTGTGGTTGTGTGTGTGTGAGTATGACCTCCGAATCCTGAGGCTTATCGTGGCGGTGTTCCACATTATTGATAGCGAGCGGAGATATCGACAGGCCGAGCGCCAGCAGCTTCCAGCCGCGCCGGCAAGCGGGATGGGACTTTGATATGACATATTGTGCGTCTCAGCACAAGCCATAAATAATTCTGACACGTTTTTGTATGCATGGGAAAGTCCTTGATTCAGCCTCCCATAAAAATAAACTTCTATTATGGAAGGTATTTGTCAAGTGGGCGCGTGATGGATGGCCCGGCGTTTACCCTGTGGCAGGACGATGGGTTATGGATGCCCGCCGCCCCTTGCCGGGGGAGGAGTCGCACCCGGCAACGCTGACACCAGAGTAATTACTGCCCTCCTCGCCGTGGAAACGGAGGGAGGGAGGAGGGATGGAGGGGTGTGTGTGTGTGTGTGGGGGGGGCACTTTATACACACACCTGCACCTCCCTCCCCCACTGTCCTGTAACCGTCTTAAAGTGACGAGGCTAACAAAGGCCCTAAGGGCCCCGATGGTCAGACCTGGATGGATGGATGGATAGATAGGTGTCATCTTTTTCATTCTCCTCAAAGCTGCTACATGTATCATTTTTAAATATCAATATATTGTCAAATTAATTGCAATACCTTGGTGTAAATGCTGTACAGAAATGAGACCATGGTGGAGACGATCGGTAGCCTCCATCTCCAGTGGTTTTGCTTATTGTTTAAGGCTACATTTCCCATAAGCCCCTTCACTTCCTGTCCCCCCTCCCCCTTCCCTGGCATCTTTGTCTTTACTAAAGAGGATCAACATGTTGGAAGTGATTTTTCTTTCAGCCTTTCACTCCTTCCACCATGTGCCGTTGCCGGAAACTCTGTTTGCGCTGGAGGAAGTGTCCTCTTCCTATTTTGTGCCGTAAATCAATTTTAATTGAGCAGATTTCCCGCCAACATCTGACCTGGTGACACACACACACACTGTAAAAGGCCAGAAGAGGCTGCCAATGTTCTTGGCGAAGGTTTTGTCTGTTTACAGTAATTATATTAACAGTATTTATTGATGTTGCTACACATTATTCTTTCATTCTTTAATCATCGCTAACATTACAAAAATCAGATATTAGTTTTCGGGGCGATCGCATTATCATGGTCGCCCAGTACAATCTCTTTGTCCCTCTGCCGTTGTTGCACCGCGTTCAAAGCGAAGATGCATGTGTGTGTGTGTGTGTGTGTGTGTGTGTGCATGTGCATACACTCGCAAGATTATGTACATGCACTCATGAATATGTAGCCGCGTGTGCGTTTGCGTCGCGCCGTGTGTGAGCGTCAAATGTGCGGGCCTGGCAGCCAGATTGCGCCCGCACTCTGCGCGGGCGGAGTCGAGGGGTGTCGGGCTCGGGGGGGGGGCAGGGCAGCAGCCCGTCAGTGGGAGTGACACCTGTTCACCGCTGCCCACCCCTTCATCCCAGCAACTGCTCTCCTTCCACGGGCGCAACCTTTTTTTTTTTTCTCCCTTCCGTCTTCTTCATCGTCGTCATCCTCCCCCTCCTCCTCCTCCTCCTCGGCAAGCGGAGAATGGAGGAGAAGCTCGTCACAGGAGGCCGGGGAGCAGCGAGGAGGCCCCCGGTCCAGATGTTCGTACATGCAGCGGGGAGGGGGTTTTGTCAGGACACAAACACAAACTCAGACAATTAACATCGGCAGATTGCCTCAGTGCCACGAACGCTGCTGTTAAGTGAGATGATAGGTACAAGATGGTGTGTGTTTAAGTCCGCCGGCATGAGCCCCACACACACACACACACACACACACACACACAGTCTTCAAAAGGGTAGGGGAACATACACTATTGGTAAAGGTATGTTCATATTAAAAATGGGATATTGTCTTTCCCATGGTTAAACTGAATGTGTGATATTAGTTACTGTGAAATAATGCTCCGTGCTGATTGGTCAATACCGGTAATGAGAAACATCATTATGTTTGCTACAGGGCGAACTAGCGTTTACATTTTGTACATCCAGCGATTTTTGAAGTAAATAGTCATATGGTGGTATGAGGGGCTGCACTTGAAAAGCCAGCATGTGATGCTGAATCTGTTTGTTGTGTCGCTGTCCAATCAGGGATGCAGTGGTAATTATTATTCTCATTTGTTTTTTTGTTTTTTTATTTTTTTATTTTTACCTTTTTATCCGGGGGAAAGTCAACTGAGCAGCTCTACTGGAGCAGCTGGAGGTTTAGCACCTTGTTCAAGGGCACCTCAACAGTGTTACTCATTCACATTCCCAGGTGGCCCAGGGATTTGAACCGGCACGCTTCGGGTCACGGGCCCCGATTCTCTAACCGAGGCTACCGCTGCCCCCTAAAAGGAGGGTACTATGACCTCCGCTTGGTGAAAATCAATCACTGATATGCACAAAAATACTATATTTGCATCAAATCATGAATTATCTTTTCCCCCTGAAAAGTCCCTCCTCACACCAACAACCTACATCAGCTTCATACTGCTTTTCATGATGGATGCTATGAATTTAAGTCATGGCTAAAAAGGTGTAGTTACCTTCCACTGCATTCCTTAATCCAGACATAAACTGAGGCAGACAGCAGGAGATGCAGGTTTGCACCAGCCTTGTTTAACCCGGTAACCCCCCCCCCCCCCCTTCCCACAAGTCCAGGGTGAGGTGGGCCGAAGCCGCTGTCTGCTGCCACAGATGGGGGGTCAGGGAGAGGAACGGGCCGCGGTCAATAGGCTTAGAAGACCATCAGGGACTATTGATCGCGCCGGACAGTGAGGCCAGCTCTGCACTAATTGTTTCTTTACTAGCCTGTGGCAAAGACAACAGTCACGGGCAGGGACTCATGAATCTTACATCTGTTTTGTTGCGAGAGCACCAGGAGTTAATAGCCTTTGATTACCGAGGGGTTTGTCTGTCTCTCTCTGTGTGTGTGTGTGTGTGTGTGTGTGTGTGTGTGTGTGTGTCTGGTGGCCATGGGTTGGGGGGGGCAGTATGTGTGTATGTAAGAGAGAATGGGGTGTGGAGGGAAGGAGGAAGGGCCATAGCCTCTGTGTTTGTATTGCATTGTATATGTTTGTGTTTGTGTTCGTTTTACCTCTACTACTAGAATCACACAAAATGATAATATTAAATAAATAACAGTAAAATATAATATTTAGGTAAGGAATATAATGATTAGAATTATATATATGTGTGTGTAGCATCAATATATCATTGTCACATTGTGACACCTTGGTATAATTACTGTAAACAAATGAGACCATGGTGGAGACGATTGGTCGCCTCTGTCTCACGCCGGTGGTATTGTTACTGCTAGCGTTCATCAAAATGAAGACTACTTTTCCCATAAACCCCGTTGCTTCCTGCCCCCCCCTTCTTTGTCTTCACTGAACAGGATAAACATGTTAGAAATTATTTTTCTTTCTTTCTCTCCTTCCATCACCTGCCGTTGCCAGAAACTGTGAAAGCTTTAGCTCCGTTAGCTCCGTTAGCTCCGTTAGCTCCATTAGCTCCGTTAGCTGCAGTTACAGTTATTATACTAACATCTCAAAATGAACGTGGTGATGATTTCTTGATGTTAAAATGAAACACTTAGCCTAGCGTAGCCTAGCATGTATGAGGGATTTCTTTACCTTGCCAGCCCAGTTTACCTCAGTATAACATTGGCACTCATTATGACACAAATAGCTGTTATCCTCCGCCAGTATCAACGTTTATTGGCGTGAGGCATCATGTCGGAGGGGTTTAAAGGGCGGCGTCCTAATCCGGGAGTCACATCCACTATTACTACCACTAACCCTGCCGCAGCGGGCCAGGGCTGGATTCAGCTGCGTTGCGGTTTGTTTATTGCGTGCGGCAGCAGAGTTTTGTTTGTGGCCGGCTGTCAGAGAGGCCGGCCCGTCGTGATGAAAGACACTTGGACCTTCCCATCCATTTCACATTTGCTCCAATCAATTATTCAACAGGACAGCCAATTAAAAATGAGGGAGAGCGGTCAGGGCCTCGCCCCCCGAAGGCCGCCACTAGACAACTCTCTCCGTGAATAATTGGTGCAATTAATTTAGCATTGAGCAATAAAGGAGTTCTCACTCTCCCCCATCTCTCCCCCCCCCCCTCTCTCTCTCTCTCTTTCTCCATATATACTGCAGACCCTCTCAACACAGGAGTAAAAAAAACACCAGTCATTTCAGACACATATCATAACAACACTCTGCAGCAGTAATACTATTGTGTTCTATACAGGGAAATAGTTCCCCCAAACCCACTTTACCCACCTTGTTATTTGCAGGAATAGACATTACCCACCTTTTTCTAGGCTGATATATCAAACCTTTATGAGGTAAAGTCATTGCATACAGTCTAGTTGGTAGGATCTGACTGCTAAATGGCGATGGGGGGAAAAACCATAAATTGATACTTTTCTGAAACTATAATTGGTTTTCGATGGTGTTCGTGCCTTTAAGACGATCACCAACTGGTGATCGTAGTTTGCCCACCTTTTATTTCCCACTATATAGTCAGATACCACACCATGCACTCAAAGACACATGCACATGCACTTAGGCACAGCGGGAGAGCCTCTAAGTTAGATTTCAGAAGCCGCGGTCAGGCTGTAAATTATCGCCCCGCAGAGGGAATTATTCCATTTGCTCGATTCTATACATTTCTACCCTCGCGTTGGCCCCGTTATCTGCAATTACGCTTAATTTGCCTCTGCCCTGGCGGAGGGACGGCGCCTGTAGCGGCGGCGGTGGCGGCGGCGACACCCGCGGCGAGTACGCACGCACACGCACACACACACACACACACACACACACACACTCTCTCTCGCGTGCGTAGGACTTCGCAAACACGCGGTAATGAGGACAGCTCAGGAGGAGGGGAGTAGTGACAGCTAAATTCCACCCAGCTTTGATTTATTCAATCACAACAGAAGTACCACACACACACACACACACACACACACCAACCTTCCCGTCCTCCCTCTTTCTTCCTGCCCCCCCCCCCTCCCTCATCCTCTCTTTATTGATCAATCTCAGACTCCTGGTATCTCAGACGCCCTCCACCTCCCCCCCTCCTCCCCTTCGCACCCACCCACCTCTTTTGATAGCCAGATTGACAGTTGAGTAATTTCCCTGTCAGCGCTGACTGACGCATGGTAATGGGAAGACGTTTCAGAGCGGCATTACAACACAAAATAATTTCCAATTTACCGCTCATCAAAAGCACCCTCACAAAAAAAAGAGAGAGGGAGGGGTGGCTAGAGAGAGAGAGAGAGAAAGAAAGAGAGACAGGGAGAAAGAGAGAGAGAGAAGGGAGGAGGACGGAGGGGGGGAGAGAAAACACAACAGTGGATTTATGGCTTCAATTACTGATATTTCACATTTAGTTTAAAGCGACATGTTTTTGTAATGTGACAGGCTTCACTGGATTTGAAAACCTCTTCAGACCTCTTCACTCTCCTCTTCTTCTTCTGTTTCCCCCCCCCCCCCGCTCTCTCCTCTTCTTCTTCTGTTTCCCCCCCCCCTCGCTCTCTCCTCTTCTTGCTACTGAGATAATGAAAGGGGGAATAGCGGGGTGGGGGGGAGAGGAAGAGAGTGATAGCTGTGACTCCTGAGCCTCTTTAGAGAAGTGAGGAGGGAGGAAGATGAGGCCTGCAGCTTTGATGTGGAGGGATTCGCCTGCAGCTCAACCCCCCATCATTCACTCGGCGGACGTCAAACCGCTGCCACCTGTCACCGGTGGGATTTACAACTGCGCGTCACTCGTCGCTGATGGACTCAGACCACCCCCATTGACTGCCATCGGTGGGGTTCCGATACTTTTTCCTGCCTTGCTATTGGTGGGTCGGCGCTGCGTTCAGGTTGCATGGGAACAACCGACGCTTAAAAGCAACAACTTCCAACGCGTTTCTGTGTTCAGATTTGATCGAAGCCGTCGAGGCGCCATGATTGTAGTTTCTTTTAGCTTTTCCGCACTTAACACACACTTAGTGAGTGATACACTTAAAGTCATGTTTTACAGGAAACCAAACATTGTAATGGCGACAAAAATGAAAAAGTCCCGCCTGTAGTTGTGTCCTATCACAAAGTGACTTTTATGAAGAAAATCATTGATTTTGTTGGTTTTATTTGGTTTTATTATATACTACACATTCCCAAGTTAGTGGAAAGCACCTATCTACCCTCTTTACCTCATGATGTGAATGCAGCATACGTCCTCTTCAGATGTTATTGATGGGACTCAACTGCATGTCACCTTTCACCTGTGCTATTTAGGTAGCCAATGGTAAGGTTGTCAGTCACAGAAGACTTTTGTGTGATTGGCTAAATGTTCTGTCTTGTCCTGTGTTGCAAACCACATCCGCTTGGCACTGAAGCAGGCCAACCATGAAAAGCATCTGCAAATGCCATCTAAGCCAGGTGTCTTGATAACAGGGCCTACATACTTCACCCATAGCATCCTCCCTCATGCTGTTGTGCCTACCACACCTGCAAATGGTACTTTGCAACAGAAACGTTTGCCTTCTACCACTGTGATGAAGACGTAGCAGAATAGCTGTATTGGGACAAAGTACGTTTTGACAAATTGAATGACTTGCAAGGTCAATGATTGCAATTGAAGGTCAATTGATTGCATCTAGGCATTGTGAATTTTGCCTCACAGTCATTGGCTTTTATTGTGTAGTAGGGTTCCCGCTGCTCATGGAATTTCTGGAATATCTTGGTATTTTTAGATGTGTATTCCAGACAGGGAAAGTCAGGGAATTTGATCAGCTCTCTGGGGAATATCAGGGAATTTCACAACCAGGTTACTTTACAGGAATATACCAGAATGTGTTATTCATTGTCTTACATGGTGTTTCTCAGCCCGAACCAGACTGTTCACCCTTTTAGAAAATCAACACGAACCAACCAGGAAGGAAGAACATTTTTAAGGTCGTGGAAAAGCGCGTGCTTATGGAAAGTCATGGAAAAGTCAGGGAATATTACATCAGGGTCACGGTGGGAACTCTGATTTAGGCCACAAT
Organism: Hoplostethus atlanticus; assembly: GCA_034670405.1. Taxonomy (NCBI): domain Eukaryota; kingdom Metazoa; phylum Chordata; class Actinopteri; order Trachichthyiformes; family Trachichthyidae; genus Hoplostethus; species Hoplostethus atlanticus. The sequence goes on along the minus strand of JAXDDX010000005.1, from coordinate 3,956,183 downwards.
GTGAACACTGCATTACCCCCCCTGTGGAGGACAGGGAGGGAGGTGGGGTGCACCTCCCTCCCTGTCCTCCACTTCTCCTCTTTCCAGGCACCTCATCAGTGTTTCTTTCACTACAGAACCACTCTGCCTCTTCTCTCACCTGTCTCCTCTCATACCCAACTCACACACATAAACAGCTAAATGAGTCACCTCCCAGAGCTCTCTCCCCGGCAACGCTTACAATGTGTGTGTGTGTGTATGTGTGTGTGTGTGTGTTGTACTTTGCCCTCCTCACAGCCTCCCCTCCGCCCAGCTGTTAGCGGTGTCGTGGTAGAGATTGATAAGTTCATGCTAAAAGCTCTTTGTTTGAGGAGCCTCCCGGAGTGAGAGAAAAACACCACCTGCTTGGCTCGATGTTCGGGGAGACGTACGCACACAAACACACGCGCACACACACACACACACACACACAAACACACGCACACACATACGCAAACGTGTCGCTCAGCTCTGTGCTCGGAGCGCTTGACAGACAGCGACGTGCAGGAGGTGGCCAAGTTCAACGTCAGCCCGAACAAGCAGAACATTTTCACAATAGGGAATTTTCTTTTTTCCACGGTTCCTGCGTCGGAAACTGTTTTGAACTGATATCATATAAAGGCATTTAGGTGCTGATTTCACCAAGCGGTGCAGGTTGCAGCTGTAGACTTTTATTTTGACGGGGTTTTCGACGTGGGTGCAGGCCGTCGCATCCAACATCTATCCAACGTCTAAATGTTCATCCGGCATTGGGAGGCGGTGTTTCTGCGTGTGTATAAGAATGTACATGTGTGTTGCGCAATCTCATCCGGTGAGCGTCCTCTACGGGTCGGGGGGGAAATTCCGTGACTCAAAACACCACCAGACCGTTTTTCCCACGGTGTCAGACTCAGGATGGGAAACTCTAGTCCTCCCTTATGTCTTGAAGTAACGCTAGTTTTATATACATGCCGATGTTGCGGGGTTTCCCACCCCGAGGCTGCCGTATGTTTTTCTTAGTTCCTTTAAAATTTGGAAAATGCGCAGTTTTCCCACTGGCAGTGATGTGCTGTGTGTGTGTGTGTGTGTGTGTGTGTGTGTGTGTGTGTGTGTGTGTGTGTGTGTGTGTGTGTGTGTGTGTGTGTGTGTGTGTGTGGTCCCATGACATGACATGACGTCCAGCGGAGTTGCCGTTCCTCCTGCAGCGCCGGGCCCCCCTAGCCTTCAGAGAGTGTCGCCACCACAGCCCCCCCCCCCCACAACAGACCACACACACACACACACACCCACACACAGGTTCCCGCCTGTCACTCGTCAGCTCGTCACATCTGATGCTGCCAGCAGCTGTTTCGTTAAGCACTGTGTGTAAGTGTGCGTGTGTGTGTGCGTGTGTGTGTGTGTGTGAGTGTGTGTGTGTGTGTGTGTGTGTGTGAGTGTCCCCAAATACAGCTTCATATTGGCTGGAGAGTGAGAGCCAAAAGACAAATAGTCATGCACAGTGCAGTCAGCCCACATACCATTTACACTCCATTACAGAGGGTGGGAAACGAGATACCTAGCAATGAGGAATATGGTTTTAAAACAAGAAGAAAAAAACAACCAAGACGTAGAAAGGTTTTTATGTATGCATGTGTGAGCATGTCTGGCGTTTTCCTAGTTCTGGACCGTGACACTTTATCCGTCCTCTATTAGAATCCCTGAATCCAAACTTAAGGTATTCAATCATTTTGATTAAAAGCCAGCGCGCTCTCTTAACACAAGTGTTGGGGAGTGGGGGCCTGTGCGGCGGCGGGGGGCCCCCCCTGCCGCGTTTTGAGAATTCATATATTTTCATAAACTTTTAACAATGTCAATGAGACACGTCTTCAATCTTTGGCCGCGCGGCGGCAGGGGCGTTCAATCTTTCTTTAGCTTTTCGACAGAAAATTTGAATACGAGCGCGGTGTTATTAATGTGACAGTTCATATGGAGGGCTTCGCGGGGGGATTTGAGAGAGGTGGGGGGGTTTATTAGTTTTGGAGACACTTGAAGCAGAAGGAGAAGGAACACGCTCGGCTAGGTCAAACACCGCCGCGGGAGGCCCTCCCCTGCCTTCCCAGCTAGCGGTGACTTGAACATTTTAATTCTGCACGCCCAATTAACACCGCTAACTAACCGGGGACTTTAATTCCTGCTGCAGAAACATATATATATATTCCTCTATCTGTGTATCTCTTGTTATTTATTTATTTATTTATTTATTTCCCATTGCATCGCAGTCAAATCAATATCGCCCTAATGTTGATTTATCCGGAAGGCGTGTCTCGCTCAGCCTTGCTCGCCTTTTTAAGGGGCGGTGTCACTACACATCGCCCAAAACCGATTCGGCCGCTTTAATGGAATCCGTCTATCCGAGTGGAACTTTTTTTTTTTTTTTTTTTTAATCACTCGACTCAAAAGTGAGTTTTCCAGGTCTCTCCGTTCTAAAAGTCAAGACGATTGAAGCAGCATGACTTTGCCGCCCTCACACTCGGACCGACGGTGGGGGGGTTAAATATAGCCCCGGTCGCGGCGCGGTGCATCTGATTGCCCTTGCTGTACAGACACAACCCCGGCCCTAATATGAAATGGCTTGTCAATGCCGGATCAATGTGTACATCTTAAATGCACGCACCCCTTAGCTACCCAATCCATAACGGCTGGCGGGGGGGAGAGCGGAGCAGCGCTGTATTGAGTGTCTGTTGCCTTTGACACATCTTTGGTGTCATGGGTGGTGCCGTGGAGGCGCCTGAGAAACAGGCCAGTCCCCATTCATATAGCTTTTATTACCGCTCTCTGGTTACACGCCATAATAAGGGCAGGGCATTTTGTCTGCATTAACTTCAGCGCTATAGATATCCAGCTGTCAATACGCAAACTTTGCTTATTGACCGTGCTCATATTTATGGCATGTCTGTGTGTGTGTGTGTGTGTGTGTGTGTGTTGAACGGAAGGGGCGTCTGAAGGCGTCTGATATTTTTGGATTGAAGCTGCCACTTTTGACCGAACATTTAATATCTCTAAATTGATTTTGCCCAACATTGCCCTAGAATATTGTTTGTGTAAGGGCGGAGAAGCCTTTGAAATAGCATTTTGACCTCGGGACATCCAACTATCCATGATGATAACAATAAGAAAACTCAAAACACGTTGTCTCAGGGTCCTTTCCTGTTGCGTTGTGTCGCGTGTTCTAGATAGCCTGCACGCCGTCACGCACGCATGGCAGTGTGTGTGTGTGTGTGTGTGTTCATTTCTCCGTCGACTCGCGGACCGACCCTCCCCTGCTCTGAGCCGAGCTCCCTCGCCCACCTTTCCCGCCCGCGTGCCGCCGCCGCCGCCGCCGGCCCACTGTCAGGAGAATGGATGGAGTCCGTCCCCCCCCCGGCGAAAAAAAAAAAACCTGGCCAGACACCGAGCGCTAACCCGGCGGATAACAGATAGACGCCGCCGACATCCCAACATCCCTTCTGGGGATTTGAAGAGGGGGTTCGGAGTGTGTTTGTGCACATATGCGTGTGTGTGTGTGTGTGCGTGCGTTCCGGGGGAGAGAGAGAGATCCCGTGGTCGTTTGTAACCCTGGCACTCTCATAGCACCTGCTGCCCAACCCAGGCAGCCTAGTAATGATGCAGACTGATGATGTTAATAAGAAGAGGTGCCCCCCTCGGCTACAGGGCTCAGGTAGAACACACTCTCGCGCCCACGTACCTCACACACACACACACACACACACACACACACAAATACATGCATGAGCAAAGTCAAATAAACACGAGCATTTCCCGACGCGCTGCCACCTACATGACTCATTCGCACGCACACATACATTACATTCAGGTAGCCGATTCTTCAAGAAAGTCTCTGTTGTTCGGTCAAGGTGGGGTGGGAGGGTGTGTGGGGGGGGGTGAGAGAGAAACGCTGCCTCCCTCCCTCCCCCCCCCCACCCGTATCTATCCGGAGATACAGAAATAATAATGGAAATAAAAATGTGTCGGTGTGCGCCGGCGAAAATCTTTTCTGCTGGAAGGAAGAAAAGGGAATTATTACATACGGCCGACGTCTTCGCGCACGTGGCGATACTCTGTCTCTTTTTTATTTAGGAGATAAACATCAGTAATTGGTGGTTGATGTACGATCGCCCCCCCACACACACACACACACACACACACACACACACACACACACACACACACACACCTCCACCCCCCCCTCGTCCACTACAGGTACATACATACAGGCATTCTCTTCCTCTTTTAATCTGTGTTTGTGCTGTTTTCCCCGCTGGATTCCAGTGTTTGTTTGCGGTCCCGGGGGGGGTGGGGGGTGGGGGGGGGGGGGGTTAATCTCTCCTCTCGGGTGTAAGTCACGGGTGTGCGGTGGGTGCAGCCCGGCTAGTGCAGGTTTGCTAGTTACTTTATGTCTCCCTCCGCAATGTCTCCCCCTTTTTTTTTCTTTTCTTTTTTTTTTTTTCTTCGCTTCACAATCCGGAAGAATTGATGGAGTCGCTGTGTTTATTCCGGCAATGTCAGCACAGCACACACACACACACTTTTATTCTCTCTCTCTCCCTCTCTCTCTCTCCCTCTCTCTCTGGCGAGGTAAACATATTTTGCAGAAAAGCTGACGGAGAGCTTGTTTTAACAACCTCAAGGTCAGCAAGTCAAAGCCTGCAGTCGTCACGCCAGCCTCGGTGTGTGTTGGCGGCTGCAGCTGGGCCTCTTCTGTGTGTGTGTGTGTGTGTGTGTGTGTGTTCCATCGCTGTAGCATCTCCGTGGCAGATTTATACCTCACCGTACACCTTCAATAATTCAATAACAGTGTCTGTGTCTCCTCCCCAGCTCTCAGAGTGTCATTACAGAACAGGGCTAAATGCCACCAGGCCTTAGTCCATCTCTCTGTCTGCCTCTCTCTACTGCAGAGTCACAACACGCACACACACACACACACACACACACACACACACACAGCGAGCAGTGCCCCACTTTCAGCAGAGCTCCCACAGCTTAGCAGGGCTGCTCCCTGTTGCCAACGTTGCTAAAAACCCAGCTACATTTGTCGTATTATCAAGCGTTTTTTTACTTAAATTTCCCACGTCACGTAGATCAAATTCCTCGGACTCCTCGCGCCAGACCGATACCGAGCGCCGACTACCGCGGTCGACCCGGGACCGCGGTAGTCGCGCTCGAGCCGAAATGAGTCAGTTTCCGCCGTTTCCCTCCGCCCTCTTTTATGGCCCGCCGGTGCCTCCTCCCCTGTGGCGCGGGAGGGTTTATTTTAACCCTCCTGACCCGTCTTCCTAGCCCCCGCTTAGCCGCGCTGCCGGTGACTCCTCCGGTATCGCGGCGCTCCTTCAATCTCTGGGATCGATCCACTTCTCCCTCTGTTGCTACGTGCTCCGACCTCTCTCTGACCCACCCTCTACTGCCTCATAGTCCTGTCTAGTAATGTGCCCTGTGCAGTGCCCTCCCCGTGTGTGTGTGTGTGTGTGTGTGTGTGTGTGTGTGTGTGTGTTCGTCCGCCACTGACCTGAGTGATGAGTGGTGACCCTCCGGCTGGCGCCTGGCGTCCTCCTCACTCCTATTGATTAGATCTGAGATTTCATACAGTAGCCGCCTCACGTGACTCTGTCATTTACTGTCTCTCCACTGTCTCCGACCTGTCGTGCACGCACACACACACACACACACACACACACTTTGCACACACACTGTCAGTCGGTCCTCATCTCTGCTAATGAACGCGAAAGGGTTTAAAGGGTCAAATTCCACACAGCGCGCGCACACACACACACACACACACACACACACACACACACACACTGGGAAAATGAGTTTAATTAACAGACAACAGATGCAGCGCGGCAACCGCTGGTGTCGTTTAGCTTATAGCTCCAGAATGAGTCAGCAGCGGAGCGGAGGGGCGAGCGAGGCATCAGAGAGAGAACGAGGATACGGACGTTTGACGTTAATGTACACGTGGGGGGGGGGGGGGGGGGTTTGATTTGAGTTGACGGAGCGCGATTTGGGAGGCTTTCATTTCTCAACATGCTGGGTCGTTTCCTGCCCTCACAGCCTTTGGTAAACAGCGTCCTCGGTGAAGCTAGACGTGTGTGTGTGTGTGTGTGTGTGTGTGTGTGTGTGTGTGTGTGTGTACGTGCCAGCGTACCTCTCCCACTCAGTCTTTGCCACAGTAATGCTCAGGTTAAGTGTAGTTGCAGGCTATTATACATCATTAGGGTAAGTAAGGCTCAGGCGGCGCAGCAAGAGAAATGGACGCTTTCAGACGCTTCATTCCTCATCGGGGCCCGGGCTGAAATAAGACCTGACGTCACACACACACACACACACACACACACAATGTCCACATACAAACAGCCACCCAGAGAAAGCGGCTAACCACTTATCCAGTCAGTCAGTCACAAATCACCCTGTCAATCAGTTTATAGGGGCTAAAGCCTCCTGATCGCTGCTAGTCGGTCCCGCCTGCCACTCGCCTGCCACGGCGGGAATGAAGTACTTCTTAATGGATACATGGGAGTGTTTTATTGCGTTTTCCTTTTTGATGATACACACGTCAACATCAGCAGCACTAGATTTCACGTGCGTTCATTTGCAACATTTTCATAGGATTCCACACAATATGGAGGAATCTATTTATTATTATTATTATTATTTGTTTCAATTGAGAAGCTTTTCTACTGCACAGTCTTTATTTGCTCTTCTTTCAATGCATATACGTATATTTTCTTTTCATAGTTACTTTTAATCTCATTTTATTTATATATATATATATTGCCAGCAACAATTACTGTGCATTAGACTCATGAGATTTGATTTTCCATCCTGCCAAGAATGTAATTCTGGGGAAAACACAGATTCTTTAGATTCTTTTTGGCTTACAAATTGCCAAATTTGATGGCAATAACATGAATATTGCCACAAAATATCCACTATCAGCAGCTTCAATCCAAAAATCTCAGGATTGGTGTCTGCCTATATCAGCCTAACCCTAGTGCTAAGGCCTTGCGTTGCTGTCAGACAGATCATCAGTGCTCCCTGCTCAGGTAGAAAGAGGGAAATATCCTGTCTCGTCTTTCCTCTTGTTTTCTTTCCCCATGTAGAGAGGGGGACAGTGGTGTCCTCTGCCCAGACAATGTACCTCCAGCTGGGTTTGGAGACAGAGGCCAGCTGGGTGGCACAGCCACAACAACATGGAGGTGATAGATGAAGGAGGGCAGGAAAAAGACTAATTGTTCTCATTACAGAACAAATAAAAATCAATATCTCTCAAAGCGTCGGGGGGGAGGCGGGAGTGGTCGTGAAGGGCACTGTAGTTATTGCATAGGAGCGGATTTTGTCGGAATTACAACCGGTGGCGAAGGCACAGTGGAACCGATCACATTTGAATGCTAATTCCGATAAAGGACAGTTAGATTAATAGATGTGGCGGAGCCGCTCCGGCCCTCCCCCCCCGTAAAAGCAGTGGGGGTGTTTGAGATTGAAGTTTTAAATGCAATTAAAGGGGAAAACACAACGCAAAAAAAAAAAAGAAGAGGAGATATTTCCCCAATTTTTTCAAATTAAAGCAGGAAATTTCATTACCGAGGGAGCATATTTTACACAGGCAATTACAAGGTTAATACATCTTCAGCATCCTCCCTTAAAGTCCTCATATATTTGTTCAGGGATTGTGTTCTTGTATTTTAGTTTAATTGGCTATGCAGAGGGTATACAGAAGGTCTGGGTAGCACACACACACACACACGTGTGTGTGTGTGTGTGTGAGAGCACTGACTCACCTGTTCACATTGATTGATTGATTGATTGATTGGCATTCATGCACAGTAACAGTGAAGCAGCAGTGCTGTCATGCTCTACAAAGCACTTCATAGAGCACAAGAAGACATAAAAACAAGATGAAAAGAGATCAATATTAGATATTTAATAAGAAATAAGGAGAAAGAATTAAGAAGCTCAGCGTTGTTCCAGAAAGTATGTTTCTAAAAAAAAAACTGAACTGATTTGCACTGCAACGTGTCGAGGCCAGTCTTTTCAGCGTTCCCTCCCTCTCAAGTTGTTTTCCTCTGATTTAGTCCGTCTCCCCGCTCTGGAGAAACCACACTGTATGATAGAAATGCAACAGTGAAGCAAATTGGCAGAGCCACGGAGGGCGGATCGACAGCAAGAAGACAAGCTGGGAAGGAGGCGGAGAGCAGAGGAGGCAGTGTGAAAGATAGAGCGAGAGAGAGATGGAGATGATGATGATGGAGAGAGAGAGAGAGAGAGAGAGAGAAAGGCTGTGGGTTTATATAACAGCCTTCAGGATGGTCCTTGGCATGCGTCACAGGGCTGAGCCATCAATCACTCCATCTGTGTAAAATCACGAGCTGACTCCAATATTGCTAAATATTTATACTGTCACATACACACAGGCGTACAGATGAAAAGAGCCATTCATTAGGGCCTTCTCAGGCCTGTCAGCCTGGAGATGGAGATTAGAGAGGCAACCTCCCACCGCGGCTGCCTCTCCTCTCGCTGAGCTCCTCAGCCCTATATATAGAGCCATCAGGACGATAAATATCTCCAGCATGCCTCCGTTAGGTAAATACCCAGTAAATATGGCAGGGAGGATTGGAGACTAAGCTAAACAGACCTGTGTGCGTGTGCGTGTGTGTGCGTGTGGTGTGTGTGTGTGTGTGTGTGTGTGTGTGTGTGTGTGTGTGTGCGTACGTGTGTATGCAAGGGAACAATAGGGACGTGTCATACTGTAAGTCGTACAGTATGGATGACTTTGGTTTGTTACGTTGGTGGATAGAAACGTGGATAAACTATGACAAGTCAGCAATCATCCCCTTTCCTCATGTAACATACATCAGTTTGACACTGCTTACCTTACAAGGTGGGTAAACCCTGATCCGCAGAACAAGGGTAACGTCCCCGGTTGCATTGCAATGATTTTTTTTCCCCCAATTTCCCCAGTAATTCCTCTAAATGAGTTCTAGCAACGTTGCGGCTGCTCCATAGAGCGCTTTTACTTTGAAAGAGGACAGGGGAAGGAAAGCATCTGGACCAGATTCATCAATAAACAGAAGTATAGCTTTGGTATTTTTTCATTACGTGCACAACTGTAAACCAAAGCTGAGCTGAACCAAACTACAATACAGCCACAAACTGCAGCCGGCCACTGTATCTGCTTCCTGTGACTTTGAAAATGTTTTTTTTTTCTTTTTTTTTTAAATCAAACATCACAGCCGTGCATTTAATAATAATATTTTTTTTACCATAATTACAGCGGAAAAACAACCAACGTCGACTTTATTTCCAATTATTCCAGTGAACTATAAGAGGGCGAACGTGTTGAGAATTGAACCTCTGCGATTTTTGATCTTCCGTCGCCACGCCAACGCGGTGGTGCATTCGCTGATTTCAAAGAGAGCGCTCCCTCCGTGACTGATGGCTGTAGCGGAGTTAGGGATGTTGGGCCTCGCTTTGATTCCCTAGGCCTCCGTCCTGATATGGTCTACAGTAACGCTGCTTCTGTCTCTTTGTCTGTCGTCTTGTTTATTCCCTCTCTCCCCCGCCCACCCCCCCCACCACCCTTCTCCATCTTTCCTCTTCATCATCTCTCCTCTCCCAGTTTTTAGACATTTGGAAGCGGCCTTTATATCCCGATTACCCACAAGGGGTTATTTCATCTGGCTCGACGGACCTCAGATCGCTGCATGGGCCTGGGCTTTTCGGGGGGCAACAAAGACACATCAGCATCATCGTCTCCGCGCTGTAATTACACAAACGGGGGAGAGAAATTCAGTTTGATTAGCGAAAAAAAAAGCTTTTATTCTCCAACTCGCATCCATAATTAATCATTAAATCAGGGGCGAGTGAGTGAGAGGGGGACGAAAAGGACGGCGCGAGGATGGATGGAGGCAGGGGATGGATGTAGAGAGAGAGAGAGAGAAAGGGGAGGAAAAAGAAAAAAAGGCGTGTAATTATCTGCAGAGGTTGGACATCCCCCAGTAAATCCACAGAGCCGTCTGACATGGCTAATTAAAGAAGCAATCAAAGGTCCACCTCCAGAGATTTTGAGCGAGAGACGAGAGAGGGGAGGAAGAAGGGAAGAGGGGCCGACTGACAGAAAAGGAGGCCTAATGGGGAGAAGGAGAGAAGGGAAAGGGGGGAAGGGAAGGAGGAAGGGAGGGAGTATTGTGATCCTTGTTATTGTTTCATATGTCAGCCCTCTTGCTCGGGCCTTTTCGCCGGTGCCCTTCATCTGCAGAGTACAGTTGAAAAAGCCGTGATTTACAGCATGAGGGAAATAACCAGTGCTTTGGATTGTTACTAAAGTACTAAAAAGTAATACTACTACTTTACTTATTACTCCCTGGGAGCAGTCATTTCATTACACTACACTAAAATGAGTCAATAAGAGAAGCCTGTTGGTCCGAGAGCCGACCGGTAGCAGAGTGAACAGTCTGTGGGCTGGGTGACTGAGGTCTTCGGTCTACCCCAGTCACCTCCCTCTCCTGTGAACGGACAGGAAACCGAACAGCATCGATGTCTGACGTGACAATACTTTCACCCGGAGGAGGGCGGCTCAGATCACTGCGCCCAACTGAAAGAGGGAGACGGATACTTATCAAGGACATACATCGGAGAAATGGGGGATAATCATACGTTTTTGGTCTGGCTTTTAGATGAGGGTGAGGAGAAAAGTTACAACTATGTCAACAGTCTGTGGCCAGAGGAGAGAAAAGGCTGCTCCAAGAAAGACGAGGGTTGGGGGGGATATCGTTTCCATTCCTCTTCACCTCTCTCTCTCTCTCTCTCTCTCTCTCTCTCTCTCTCCCTGGGGGCATGGACCTGGGGGGGAAACCAGGGGAACAGATAGATAGTTAATGTTGACCAGGTTATACCCACACTGGGTCATCCTCTGTCAGCTGAGAGTCAGCAGAAAAAGAGCTGAGAGCAGGACACTGACCTATGTGCTCTGTGACCACTGCTGTGTGTGTGTGTGTGTGTGTGTGTGTGTGTGTGTGTGTGTGTGTGTGGGCGTGGGCGCGCAATACACACCTTTAGAGCTCTTTCCCCCGACCTCAGTAGGCAGACTACTGAGGTGTACCTGTTTTGTTTTTGTTCAGTACCCACCAAACTTGAGTTAGTTGAGTTAGACTGACGTACCGTTCCTGTAGGTTCCTCTTTTCTTTGTCTTGTTCAGCCGCGGTGGCTATCGCTGCTCACGCTAACTGCCCAGTTCTTCTAGTTATAGAGACATTTATTTTTATAGATATATTCTATATAGATGTTGAGTATTAGTTCCAGACGCTGTGTCGCTCTAATGCTACGAGAACGCCCCGTGTCAGTCCGTGCCCTGGTTCTCTTCTGTTTGTTCGTCCTTGGGGTGTGTTCGGTGTGCCTCCATCTCTCTGCCCCGTCCACCCGGTGTCAATCTGACTGCTGTATAATTGGTTGTTTTTTGGTCAGCCGGCCTGTCCTCCCTGGCGTTGATTCATGGCGTTTGTAAAGGTGACAGTAGCGGCTGTCCCCGCCAGACAAAGTAGAGCCATCACTAGCTAGACCTCAGCTGACCCACCACTGGCTCGTGCATGCACGTGCACGCCCACACACACACACACACACACACACACACACACACGTACACGTCCATGCACATGCACGAATAGGAAAACACACAGGGGCTACCGGGGGAGGAGAGAGAGGCAGAGTTGTAGGGGTCATCATCTGCACTGCCGGACCAAAGGAGCTCCTCAGTCACCTTTTTATATATACACACACACACACACACACACACACCTCATGGTCTCTATGTAGTATGTAAAGGAACTGACAACACATATGCATTTTGTAAAGAAATTCACTCACAGACACACACACGCACACACACAAACACATAAACCTAAATACACACATACACACACTCATACTTTCTATGTAGCATTTAAATGCATGCATACACATAATACACACACACACACACACATAAAAAAACAAACACACAGAAATACACACACACACACATAAACATAATACACACACATCAACACTAAGACAGAGAAACACGCGCACAACACACACACACACACGCTATATTCCCATCCCTGGTGACCTGAATACACCCAGCCTGACACTTTATCTACTTAGCAGTGTCACCTTCAAAATCCTGCACCAGTGACACACACACACACACACCCCTACCTCATCTGTAAAAACCCCCCCACAAATAACAGGCATCTGCGTGTCAGGTTTTAGGGGTCTCCATCATGCTCTTTTTAAGGCAGTGGCTTCATATCTATAATTGAAGGTAATCGTCTGGTAAAAGGATTGTAAAGGCTTTTGCGCTGTGGTTAAGAATTGATCCCGAGCCCGGGCTTTCTTCATGGTCCTGCCATTGACCTTGTAATTGCTTTGGTGAGCACATCCCCCCCCCCCCCCCCTCCCTGGTGCTGCGGTTTGATACAGTATAATTGACTTTGCTTGCTGTATTGTCTATTCTGGTTGATTTCTCTGTCTGTGTGTGTGTGTGTGTGTGTGTGTTCTCGTTCTTCCATCCCCCGTGAGGACCGGTCGGTAGTTGTAGCGATGTCATTTTAGCCGGTCCTCACAACACACGTGCAGGCGTATGTGTGTGTGTGTGTGTGTGTGCACATACATGCTCGCCTGAGTACATGTGCAAGTGAGCTCGCATTTGCCAGCGGGCCGACCTGCGTTAGCCGCTGAGTGTAATTGATTGTGTGTGCGCTGGTGTCTCGGTGTTAAGGTTAATTTCTCTAACTGCTGGTAAGTGCTGTCTGACCGCTCCCCTGGCGGCCTCTCCTAGCTGAAGTAATGGCACTTAGAGGCCCCCGGGCCCCCCCCCCCGCCACTGGCCGGCCCATCGATCCGCTGATCAATAACTGCATCTGGACTGTGCACTGAGCAGGGAGGCTCCCCGCACTATACCGGCGGTTCTCAAAGTAGGGTGCGGTGACCACCCAAGGGTCCTAATCACGGGTTTCACTCTCAACATGTAAGTGTTGACAGTTTGTTACTAATTGAACAACAGATCTTCTATTTATCTTCTATCTAAGATGAAGTGAAGCTTCAATGATCCCAGTGGAGAAACTGGGTCAATACAGCAGCAGATACAGGGAGAAAATCAGAATACAAACCCAAATATATAAAATATATCCTATATATACATTTGACATCATGCATTTAACCTTCCAACCTTCCAAATCTCGCGGGAATCAACTAATTCTCACAAACTCTCGCGCTACTTCAACACAGAACCAAAACAAATATGGAGCCACTTTTCTTTACACACTTCCTGTATTTTCTTTCATTGATTATTGCCAGTCTTAGTCTCTCGGCCTCTTAGTTTTTTTGTCTGTAATAAGGCCTTCTGATCATATTCCTCCTTTTCTCTTCCCTCGCTCTTTGTCTCTGGTTGGATCTGCCTCACATTCTAATGTATCCGGGTCTCATCTGGAGAGACAAAAAATAAGAAAAATAAAAGCCAACACACATCGCTACTAAACGTTCACTAAAATAAGTCTATTCCCACACACACACACGACATATGGAAATGACATCAGCGCCCATCTCTGCCTCCTTCCTCCTCCTGTTTTATTCCTCCTCGGGAGCCTCCATCTTGTTTCAAATCGCTGCCAATAAAAGGCGTCTGCTGCTCTCCCGTCCTCTCTCCCCCACTTCCTGTTAAAGGAATCAGTAAGTCAGAACGCTCAAAACACATATTAAACAGGCATCAGCCTCTCGCCGGGGCCAAATCACGCTGTTCAAATGTTGTTCTTCCACCGGGAGCGCAGGACAAGCGACGAGATGGGATCTGCAACATTAACTTGATTCACGGCCGCGGCGACTGAGTGACACTCCATAAACCTCAGCGGGCCGCCGCCGGGCCCCGCCGACAGCACCCCACGGCTAATGTGACACACGCTAGCAACGCCTTGCCTTATCACCACCCCCCCCACACACGCACACACACACACACACACACACAGGGATTCACAGACATACATGCAGATAGTCACACTCTCTTAGGAACACACATAAAAACACATATGACACACATTAGCAACGCCTAGCCTTACCACACACACACACACACACACACACATATAAACATGACATTCAAGGATTCACATATGCACACACAGAAATAAGAACACATACTAGCGACACTACCACCCTCCCTGCACACACACTTAAACACACACCTACACATATACAAGCATCCAGATGCACACACAGGCGTTCAGGGGTTCACACAGATGCATACAAATGCACACACTCTCCTAGGGACTCATGCAAACACACACACACACACACAAACGGGCTTTATGGTAATGCGGCAGAAACGACACAGCGGTTGAGTTATTATCCTCTCCCGCCGACCTCTGAGCTCGCAGCGTTTTGGCGTAGGCAGTTAGCGTCGGCCCTGTAGCGCCGTGTAAACAGGTAACCCCGGCTGCTGCGAAACGCCGACTTCCTCTGGGTGCCTCGCTCGTTGAACTGCGGCAGGATTCCCGATTCCCTCCGTGCGCCGGCTGCACCGGTTGTCACACGGGATACAGATGGAGTGCGTATCAATACGCTGGCGCAGCGTCGCAGCAAATTGGTTGTTAGCTTGCCTTTGGACAAATGCAGATGTTGTTGTTACACCGTGCTATATTTGCTGCCTACACAGATACACAGAGATATGTAGAGGCCCCACGTGGATTCGCAAAGAGGAAATGAGCAAAGTGAGAGGCGAAGAATAACAGAAAACAGATACTGAGACGGCTTTCAAACCAAAACCTGCAGTCGTTTTGCTTCGGTCCGACTCAGGCGGCGAGTTACGCGCTGGTCCGGTTGCCTTTCACATGCAAACTTTTAAGCAAACCGTAATCCATCGACAAAAGCCACATGGGAGCGGTCATGTCCTTTAACCCATCATGCACAGTGCTTCCTGTATTCACGATGGATCACGTGACTATCAGTGCAAACGAAGCTCCAGGCTACTGAAGGAACTTCCCTCCAGGCTGCTCTAAACCAGCTAGGTGTGAACGCGCACTAAGAGAGAACGCCTTGTGAGTGAAAACAGCTGCAGCCTCAGTTAATCAAGCCTGTCCATCTACACTTAATAGTTCTGATGCCAGATGGCATCACTGGTAGGGCGGAGGGTACACTCTTAACTCGCAAGTTGTGCGACGAGTCCACTGTGAGAGTGTATCTGAGCAGGATTAACAAAGCGCTAGCGGTCACCGCCTCCTCGTCCAATAGGAGTGTGAGTTATAGCTAACAACATCCCAAGTCCTGTTTATACTGGAGGACGGGGCAGACTCGGGTCAGAGGCTCGTCTGACTGTCTGATCACATTGTCAACCTTGCGAGTTGCAGGACATGAAATGTCAGCGGGGAGACGGGAATATCAATGATTGATGAGCTTATTCCTGTGTAGACTGCGCGCACTGTGTGATCACACCGCTGCCGTCGGGGATTAGACCTTGTATCTCCTAAATGTCAACTTTTCAGGAACCCAGAATAAACAGTCTCCTCGTTTCCCAGTTTGAACACCATGCATTTTTGAGTTTCTCCGACGAGGTTTTCCAAAGGGTTTTTTCGTGAGCCTTTAAGGGTCGTAGAATTTTTCTCAACCCGCAGAAGGAGCACTCCATCCTTTTAACAAGAGGTTTTTCACGTGACAACTGCAATATGTTTGTGTGTGTTTCTGTACAGTGAGCCCCATCTGTGCTTCTAGGCCTCGGCGTGCAGAGAGTGCCCTCTCCACCGCCTCAAATCTCCATTTTTCTGAATAGATTAGCCGGTGAGTGTCTGGAATCGTCTGAGCCGGTCGGCATTTAAACAATGGCATTTCTAACACCGTTCCCATCGCCTTGGAAACGCCATGGCAACCTGTGATCTGAGAGGGCACGGCGTGGCTCAATTAGCGCCGCCCGGTATCACACCACACTCTGTCGCCGAGCCTAATATCTCCATATTCAGCTTCCTTTCATCAGGAAGAATGCATTAACCGCCACAAACATATGAAGTGTTACATTACCTGTCATGTCAACTTTCCTTCCTCACGCAGTGATAGATGCCGAAAAACGTAGCGGGTTCACCGAGAGCATCAAGAAAGACCATGTGTGATGTACAGTAAATATGGATATGGTTCCCATCAATGATTTCCCTCCTAGTCTCACATGATTTATTACATTCAGAGGTCACAGGAATATTTTTTGGTTCCTTGTGTTTTTTTGGTAATCTAGGAATTGAAGCATCAGCTAAATGCCTGAAAAGGTGAAATGTAATGTAATGTCTGTGTGTGTGTTCCCCAGGTATCGTGTCCAAGTCCTTCGAGTGTCGTCTGAAGGGCCAGGGGGCGACGTTTGTGGAGATGGAGGCTGTGGAGTCCCCCGTGCGCAGGATCAGCACGATGGAGGTACCCGGCCACGACGGGCCCGTCCAGCAGGTCATCATCATCCAGGGCTACGGTGACGGAGACGTGGCCATCGACCAGGCCCTGGAGGAGTCTGCCGCTGCCACCCTGCAGACGCTGGCCATGGCCGGGCAGGTGGCCGAGGTGCTCCACATCACCGAAGACGGACAAGTCATCGCATCGGGCAGGGAGGTGGCGTCTGGAGGGGCCCACCTAGCCGGAGGCACCACCCAGTACGTGGTGCTAGAGTCGGGGGAAACCGGGGACGATCTGCAGGCTGTAGTTAGAGGAGGAGTGGCAATGGGAGCCGCAGGACAAAGCCACATTGTTTCGGAGTCGTCCACGGCTCTGGACGCTCTGCTCAGTGCTGTCAGCGAGATGGGCGAGCAGGAGGAGGTGGGAGGAGAAAGAGCCGTCGCTCAGGAGGTCCTGACCCAGGAGATGGCTGCGGCAGTGCAGCGAGACGCGCTGGAGGAGGTGAAGCAGGAGCAGGAGGACATGCAGGTCATTCAGGAGGCCAACCAGGAGGAGATGCAGGAGGTGCTGCAGTTCGCCGCCTCTCAGATGATGAAGCAGGGTCTGACCCAGGTCATCGTCAATGACGAGGGCACCCACTACATCGTGACAGAGCTGGACAACTGCACCCTGCAGGTGGAGGGAGGTGTCTACGGGGAGGCAGGAGAGGAGGTCCAGCAGGTGGAGCAGCAGGCCGGAGGAGAGGTGGTGGTCTATCTGGACGGAGCCCCACATAACATCGTTCTGTAAGGGTAGAGGAGAGAGAAACGATCGAACAAGTACAATTCTGTTGAAACCTGCAGTAGGCCAACTCTTCGTCTCTTGGAGTGTCCTCCTCTTCTTCTGTCTTCTCTTGGGCTAAGATAAACTCAGGTTAACAGTCATTTGTTTAAGGTTACAGCGAGAGGAGGAAGGCTGCGGTGCTACGTGAGTTCAGATGCAGTCCTCACAACCACCAAGACCACATCGACCACTTGATTAATGTCATTCAACTTTAGGAAATACATTGTTTTCCTCTTGGTAATATTTTTGGAATGTGTTTTATGTATTAGGTTTCTCCCCCCGAATTGGGAATTGGATTCTTTATCGAGATAGAAAAGCAATGCTTGCATTTTTTTCTTTTCATTTTTTTATCAGAGAGCATCATGATATGGGTTTTCTTCATCTTTGGTTGTGTCACCTTTTGCGATGGGTCACATTCTGCTACTGTGATTGGTTCAATGTTGTGTTCTCTTTTCTCTTTTTTTTGTCACGTTGTCTTTATTCTCTTTTATGAAATTAGTCAGTTGCGATGATGTTTTTGATGGTTCGACATGAAAACATACAACACAGATATTTTAGATGTTTTTTCTGTTTAACAAAATAGAAGAAAATGTTTTCATATTTTTCGACAACCCTGCAGCTACTTCTAACTTCGATTCTGGAAAAAAAAACAAAAAAACTGACGACAGTTGATGCATTTTGAACAATAAATATTGATCCTCGTTTTGAGCACGGTGTCAATAGCTCTTATTGAGTTCATTTTCATTCTTCATTTTTTGTCCTCTTTTTTTTTTACAGACGGTAAAGGCTGTAAATTGTCATGTCAAGCGCACACTACTATACCGCCGTTATACATGCAGCACAGAACATGCATCAGCTGATATCTCCCATCATGTGTTGTGATCACTAACATAGTCATTATCATCACCATTATCATTATCATCATCATGATCGCCATCATCCTAATCGTCATCCTCTCCTCTCCCCCACCATCAGGCCCCATTCTGCTCATTGTGTACAACACTCATCCGTTTGTTTTTTTTTTGTTGTTTTATTTTCCCAGCAGTATTCAGCACTGGAGGGAGAATCAATATTCATTTAGGCCCCTACACAGGCCTGCTTTCTGATGGAGTGAGTGGGAGAGCGGCGTGACGGCTGCAAACACAATGGCCGACCGCTGAAAAGTAGGGAGAGAAAGCACTCGTAACGCACCGAGGGCATCAAAAGATCATCCCTTTAACACAGACACACACACACACACACACACACTGCGGGCACAGCGAGAAGGTGGGCTGCGAGAGAAAGTGGTAGAGGAGTGGGCAGGAAAAATGAGAGGAGTGGATTACAGATGGATGCTGGAGAGAGGTGAGGCCAGAGAGAAGTGAAGAGAGTATAGAGGAATCCACATACAGAGGCAAAGGGAGCTTGTGGTTTCACGTACAGCGGCTTCTTTTAGCGCCTTCTCCAATCGGGCAAAGGTGCACACATTTCACAGAAGCTGCTCCCCTTTTTTCTGTGTGTGTGTGTGTGTGTTTACATGCACTATACGAAAGGTTAAAACATTTGATTTTGCTGGATAAATCTTGTAAGGGTCACCTGCTACACTCTTTTGTTTTTTGAGGCGATAACATTTGGACACCTCGCTTTCATGCCGTCTTTGCTCGTTCTCAAATATCAAATGATGGTGGTGAAACACGCTAACTCCAAAAGGGTTTGTGTGTAGGGGAGAAGGCTTCTGCCGCGTGTCACGATGAATTCAAAACTTGACCCACATAAGCCGTACAAGTGAGTAAGCAAGTTTTTTTAAATGAACACACAGTCGTGTTATATTGAGGTCAGACGTAGAACAGTAAAAACGCAGGTAAACTGAGGTTCAGCTGGTGTGCCGGTGTCTTTGTTCTGACCACCAGCGTATGTGTGTGTGTGTGTGTGTGTGAGTTATCGCATGTGTCTCCGCCCTCCCTGTGCATGTCTCTAATCAGCGCTGGGCGGTTCATTATTAGCTGCAGCAGGCCACTCGTGTGACATGGAAGAGGGAGAAATTAGCAGCTGTCACCCAGTGATGAGTTCATTTCCTGACAGGCCCCTGCGCCGATGAGTCCTGCTGGAGAGACGACCAGACGGCTGATGGAAACCTGCCGCCGAAGCTTAATTGGAGAGCCGGAAAAGGGCAAGGGAGGGAGGGGGGGGTGGCAAGCGGCGAACTAATGTGTTACAGTTACTCTTGTTGTGGTGGTTGAGTAGTGTTGTCGTGTGCTCGTACATTTTGTTTGCTATTTTTTGAAGTCAGTGGTTTCACTTCTGTGATATTCTTGTTTTTTCAAAGTTGGTGAGATCTTTGGTGATAAACTGTCAGGATTTCTGGGTAATGAACTCCAAAGAGCTATTCAAACAGCTGCCAGTGTGCCAGAATTGCATGGTGCGGCGTTAAGGAACTGATAACCTAGCTGAAAGAATGTCATTAGTACAGGGTGGTGAGGGTTGTAGTGTCACATGATGCTCTAAATGCTGTTTCAGAGGCTTTTCCACCCTGACGAGAATAGTATTCTGGGGGAAACATTGGGTTTTGTCATATTGGTGAGTATTTGGCGTGAAAAATAATTTAAAGTACAATTCTCGGGTTATTTTTTGTAAATCGGAAATGTCAAAATGCATCACTTCCTGTGTGCCATTTTTCCCCGGGAAAGACCCTAACAGACACTGAGTGTTTAGACCAGCAAATGTAAAGGTAATAGGTTGAATCACTATTGTCTTATATCAATCCAGAGTAGCAAATATATATATTATATAATATATATTACATTAAAATGTTATTTTGACTGAAGCATTGACATTTTAAATCACATCTATTACAGAGTACACATTTTGTAGGCTCTGCATTAGCATCACAAATCTGGCTTGACCTTGTTTATACGCTTTATTTTGTAAAGTTTTCTTTCTCTATTCTCTGCATTGCATGGGAAAGATCAGGTGTAACGACCTTCTGTTTTGTAAAAAAAAAAAAAAAAAAACGACCTCAGTGACATTTTGAACAAGCCACCTTTTGATGTTTACACCAAGTCATGTTACTTCTACTTAAGTAGACTTTGGGCAGGGTAACAGTACTGCTGGGTAGGGGTGGAGTGTGGAGAGTCGGTGCGTGCTGGGAAGGAATGGCATCTCAATACCCCCCTCGCCCCCCTCCCCCACATCACTCTCCCGGGGGCAATTGAGAGGGACAGGAGTGGGGTTGGCGGGGTCTCTCTCTCTCTCCTTCTCTCTCTCTCTCTCCCCTGAGTATGATAAATATGGCAATTCTGTTAGTCGCCGTCTATAGAAAACATATCAGCCTGGGGATCATTTTCTTAATGTCTCCACTATTAGTTTTGGCTTCCCTTTGGCAGTATTAGCATTCTGGCTGATACGCTCTGTTTGTGTGTGTGTGTGTGTCCTCGGGGCGCCAGGTACAATTCTATTAAACCCGACTTGTTTGTTTGGTTTCTGTCTGTCTGTCTCCTACATGTGGCCTCGTTGCTGGAAAAAAAACAAAAAAACCAACCTTGGATCCTGGTGTGTACATACAGTGCATCCACGCTGCGGCAATACCGCACGTAGCAGTTGCACGGCACTGTACAAATCAAATCCTGTAAATTTGTGTTGATGGTGTTGCAGCAGGCGGAGGCCAAGTGCCGGGGAGCCGCGGTTCAGTTACGGTTCATCTCTTCTATGGGAGTTATTATAAGGAGGGAGGGAGGGAGGGGGGGGCTGCATGGCTCTGGTCCCTTTCTCTTACTTTGCCTATGTGTCTCTGCATTTGCGTCTTTGATCATGTTAATCCCTGCCTAGCGCCCACCCCCCTGTCTCCCTGCCATAGACTCACCGCCACACATACCTCAGCGCCTGACAGAAATTGACAGCCCACTCTATCCCACAACTCCCCCCCTCACCCTCCAAAGAACCCTCAACACAACCTACCCCAACCAAAACAAAACCGCACACCAGGCAGGCTGCGGCACTTCATTAAAGGAGAAGCAGTGATTGAAAAGGGATCTGATTAGCTCAGGCGCGAGGAGACGGAGCGGCATCTCTACCTGGAACCAGAAACAACTGTAAAGTGCTTTTCAATTAGACACGCGACGACGCAGAGAGGTGGCACGTCAAAACGTTCAGAAGAGAAGGAGAGACTAGAGGAGAATAAGGGGAAGTAAATGATGAGCGAAAGAGGGGACGAGTGGGAGGCGTATTCCCCCTGCCCTTTATAAGAGCATCGCTTTTTCAAGACGATGCACAGTGTTGAATTTTCTTCTTTTTTTTTTTTTTCAGTGCTCTCAAAACATCTCCGGTTCAGACCTTCTCCATTTAGATGTACAATATTTGAAAACGTATAGACCTCTGGAGGTGTAACGGTTTAAATCTCTTGAATGAAACAATTTGACATCCTCAATTTTCTATCAGGGCCCTTCGTAGAGGCGCGTCGGTGCGGGGGGTACCGACTCCGCGCGAGTCGCAGATCTTCACTGTCAGACTGGGATAACACCTTTCCACGTAGCTGCTGCAGCCATCTGCCTTGTGTCAGCGCTGGCGTGTAAGGGTTAATTCTGTTGGTGTGTTCGTTTTAGCAAAACAAACAAGTGTGACAGATGAGGGGGGTGGGGTAAGTGAACCAGTGGGCCGTTTTTTTTTTCAACGTACGCGCTCTTGATTCACAATCATAAAGGTAAGATGGAGGTGGAACGTATCGCTGCACAATCGTAGCAGGATACAGCAAAAAAAAGTAGAGTATCACTTGTTGAAGTAGAATTTTTTTTGCGTTTTATTTTCTTTCAACAGTGGGTGATCTCATTCGGTGGACTGGAGTTTTAGCATCTTCGATATTGGATCACACGTGATGCCGCGCCTGACTGCGGCCCTGCCGATGGGTGGCGTCTCTGTCATTCAACAGGACTCATATTATTGGCTAATTCCCAGTGATCTGGTTAGCGTTTTTACCCCCCCTCAAAAAAAAAAGGCCTGCGTGGGAGTCAGCCCGCCGAATATAATGCTCTCAGAAAAAGAAGAATAACGTCATACGCAAGGATTTATTCCCAAATTGATCTTAAACGTATCGGAGCTTGTTATAATTTCACCGGCTCTTTCATAGCGTGGTGTTTCGGAGCAGGGCTTATAATTGCGGCGCGCTCCGTTCCCAGCCCGCTCCTGACCGTCTGCCTTTTAACCATCTCGCATTGGCGAATTGAGCCCCGCATTTGTGAAGTGTAGCCCTGGGAGTCCCCCGGTGGCCCCTGCCTTGCTGTAACAAGCGTGGAGGGCCCCTGTGGTAAGTGCTCTCTGGGGACCCCCCCGGCTCTGATCTGGCCGTCCCTGGGGCCCTGTTAATTTCTGCTCTGCTCAGAAAGCCCCGCTACTCTCCACTGCTCTCCTCCTCCTCGTGCTCCTCTTCCTCCTCCCATCTCTCCTCTCCTCTCTCTCTCTCTCTCTGTTCTTTATGTAGAAGGTGTGCTGTCAACAGGGAACTTGGCCAGTCTCATTAAAAGCGCTGGTGGTGGTGGTGTGGAAAGTTGTGACGGCGACAAGAGATGGCGAGATGGGCGGCCTTCTTGTTGGAGAGGTAACCGCGGCAACCGTTGATGGATGCTGAACGGACGAGAGCACCGGCTAAACACCTAACGTGGTAGACTGTAATTGCAGATGGGCACCGAGACGCCAAACGGGCCTCCCTACGCTCCTGCAGGCCTTTCTGTCTTCCTCTCTGCCCTCTGCCCCCTCCCTCCCTCTCTCTCTCTCTCCAGCCCGTGCACCCCTACCCTGGCTGGGCCCAGAAGGGGCGGAGGCGGGGCGGGGAGGGGGGTGCATGGAGAAGGAAGGAAGGGGGGAGGCGCCCGGATCATGCCGGGCGACTCCACAGGAGTGATAAGAGCGAATAAGCTGTCAGCGTGGGCGTCGGATGGGCCTTATTGTTCATATTTAGATGGAGGAACAATGGCGGGGTGTCAGGCGCCTATAGTTCATAATCTGCTGATGCTGACCAAGTGTCAGTGTGATCCATGAGCACCGAGGCTCCTGAATCCTTAAGCAATCCCCCGTAGGAATGTCATGGGGGAGAGTACAAATGGGACAGCATCTGCCGGACTATAGATAGATAGGTACAGCAGGAGGAGGAGGAGGAGGGAGGAGGAGAGGGAATGGAAGGAGGGCGGGGATAAGAAAGAAAGAAAGAAAGAAAGAAAAGAGAAAAAATTTAAAAAAAAAGGAGAGGGAGGGCGGGGGAGACTCATCCAAAGAGGACACAAAATAAAAGGCAGGGAGGGATAGAAAGGGAATTCGCCAAACAGGAGGAAGGACGGAGGAGAAATTTTCCAATGGAAAATGAAAGCCGTTAATTGTGAACGGGCCGCGAAGCGGAGGGGGACGACACCTGCGAGGAGAGAGCGATAGATGGATGGATGGGGAGTGGAACGAGGGAGAAGGAGCAGGGGGGGGGGGGAGAAGGGGGAGAGGGCATTGATTGTAGGGAGGCCTTAGCTGTGTGAGCTCCCAGCTGCAGGTGAGAGAGAGGAGAATGGGGCGTCAGATTAGAAAGGGTGGTGGTGGGAGGGGGGTGGGGGCCTGAGAGCTCCTTTCCCCACAATGAGAGCCTGATTCTGGGCAGAGACGCCCCGAGACGCCAGGCACACCCCGGAGCCGTCACAGCCGATCAGCCTCTTTTCTACGCTCGGTAGAAAGGCAACCGCTCTGCCCTCGGTAGCTTTCAGCTGCCACAGATGACAATTAATGGAGATTCTTTGATGGAGATTTTGAACGGATCTCATCAAAACCCGAGTGTGTGTGTGTGTGTGTGTGTGTGTGTGTGTTTATGTGTGTTCGACGCTTCGAAGCGTTGCCCGGGAGCCATGCAAAGCTGCACGCACACACGCATACGCACATGCACACACTCGGGTCACATGTTTTGTTGGCGTTCTTAAATGTGTCACAGTGAAAATGCCCCCCCCCCCCCCCCCCTCCCGGGCATTCTTCATTTACTGTCACAACCATTAGACATGCAGGGGGAGAAAAATAAGAGATGGTATCAGTAACGCATGAGCTACAGTAATTAGCCTCCTGATGCAAGCATGTGTACGTGTTTGCATGTGTGTGTGTGTGTGTGTGAGGGAGATAGATCGTCGTGTTAATGCACGGCGCGCCAAAATGAACGCCAGTATATTCCCTGCATCTGCCGAGAGCCCGCGTCGACAAGAGACAGCTATGTAAACTGGAATCACCATTTTCTGCAGCTTAGTTGCAGATTCTCTAAATTATACATCATCTCCAATGACTCCTCGTAGCACCGCGCGCTATGCTAATGCCTCCATTAGTTTATGAGCTGACATGAGATGTAATAGGAGCCTTGTCATGCCATGCTGATTCCTGCCACGGGCCCCCAGATCTTCCCTTCCTCTTCCCCTCTTGTTCCCGACGCCGCTCTCCTAGCGTGCCCTCCCTCCCTCCGCCTCTCCCGAGCCGATCTCTGGCTGAGCATTCCCCCGCTTTAACACGTCAAGAGACCGCGGGGTTTGTTCATACTTATCGCCATTAGTAGCTTGTTATCAAGGGAGCCACAAGCAAGCTCATTGTCTTGATAGTCTTAGATGGGCTATGTAATAATAATGGCGTAGTGATTTCCGCGGTACGGGACACGCCGCGTGTGTTTTTTGGATGGGGCTTTGTTTGCTTGATGGAATAGAACGTGCGATGTGACCCGCGACCAGGGGTGGAAAGACGTCTACTCAAGTAGAAGTTTGCTGCAATCTTGCTTCAGAAGAAGTAAAATGACTTCTACAAAAAAAAGGTGGCTTGTTTCAAAATAAAAGTTACTGAGTTGCTTTTTTCCTAAAGAGAACGTTGTTCCGTGTGAGGTTTTTTAAAAATTTTTTTTTACCCTTTTTCTTTCCATCTCCGTTCGCATGCAGAAAGACAACGCCACTGACGACAGAGCTGATTTCAAATTAAGAGCCCCGGTACTGGGTCATGACTAAACAGGCAAATGAACGGTCATTAAATCCATAGACGTCCTCAATTATTAACCCATTTAAATGTCATTGACAGACTGACTGCTTACCCTTGGCCAGTTCCTGCTGTCCTTATGGAGAACACTCTTTATGTGAATTTAAAACACGTCAGTAAAAAGCTACTCGAGTACAAGTAAAAGTTGCTGACTTAAAAAAATAAAAGTACACAAAGGATCTACCCAATTACAGTAAATGCAATTTGTTACTTTCACCATTGACCGTGAGATCCTCGGTTCATGTCATCCCCCTCTCTCCCTCCCATCTTCCCTGTCTCTCTTTGCTGTAAGCTGTCCAATAAAGCAGAAATGACAAAAAAAAAAAAAGTCTTGAAAAAGTAAATAACTGGGTTGGAGAAAGCTGGATTGTGACCCAAGGACTCTGACTTCATATCCACACAGGGAGACTCGTGAGCATGGCAGGCTGCTGATCCAGACCCTGGTCTCACCGGATCTCGTTACCCAGCATGCTTCAGGTTCTCCCTCGGTCGTTCCCATTGCCCCGTGTTGCGCTGGGTCCGGGGGCTCTGTTCAGCGTCAGGCGTCGCATGCTGACATCCAACACAAACACGCAGCAGTCAGAGTCCGGCTCAGTGACCGACACTGCGGAGGTTTTTCCCTCCACGTTAAACGCCACTGACATCACCGAGAGCTTAGCCAGTCGTCCACAGTGCTCCCCAAGGCGGAGACTCGCCCTGGGTAATCAGTTGGTATATCCCGTAACACAGGCCTGCAAACACACGCGCTGGCATGAATGCGCGCACACACACACACACACACACACACGCAGGATGAAATAGAACAACACAAATGTGCAAATGCTTGTCCTGCAGGAGACACACGTGCTTCTGCAATCACACACATGCACTAGAAACACAGACACACACCCACAAACACACACACACACACACACACACACACACACACAAACCTGGACAGAACAGAATGACACAGATGTGCAAATGCACACTGGCATCAGACAAACGTGTATGCACACACACACACACACACACACACACACACACACAAAAAATGTCCCTCCTGCAACTGTAACCCACCACCTACACACACCCTACATAACCTACTTAAAGCCCTTCTAGTGAGGACTATTTATGAGCATGTGGGCCCAGAAGAGAAGCTCGTGTTTTGATCCTGATGTTGAGAGTCTTTGTGCAGAAGGACGGACCACCTCGATAACGGCGGTCTGGCTAGTTGAATTCTGAAAATGTCACAAGACCAAAGGTACCCGTCTACGTCAAATACGGTTAAAGCCGCAAAGTGTAGCATTTTAACATCGATAAATCGTCACCACATACATTTTTGTCAACAAACTAGACAATCAACCGAGAAGACTGACAGCCTCTGGCTCTCTGCGTTTTACATCGTGTGCTACTGTGTCGGGACTTGGCGGGAAATCTGCTGGATTGCTTCACGGCACCGCGCGAGTGGAGCTAAAACGTTCAGAGATCCTGGGAACGGACACGTAGCATCCTCTGCTCTGAAGCGTGGGGTTTATGGGAAATGCAGTCTAATTTTTGAGAAACGTTAGCGCTAGCGATACCATTGGCGTGAGACAGAGGCTACCAGTTGCCTTGACCACGGTCTCATTTGTTTCTAGTTGTTATAATTAGAATTATGACAATTAATTTGAAGTTTAAAATGCTACTTGTAGCACCATTAGACACCTTTTCTATACAGTAGATATATGCAGACACATGCATTGACTATTGAGAGCTGACGTCAGTCTAACCCCACCTAAACTTTGTATCCTGCAGGAATGAATAAAACAGGAACACCTACTCAATGTGCACAAAGGCTTTCTTTGTGCTCTGAGGATCCAATAATGCCCCCTAAGTTAGAATAGGAAACAAGAGGCTACGGCTCCTCTCTGACACTGAATACCACCTTGCGTGGCGCGATCAAAGCATTTTGCCCTATAAAAAACGAGCACACAAAAGAAAAACGACATGACACCTAACGTGCAGTATTCCAGGTTGCAGCCATGTGACTGGTGTGGCTCACGAAGACATGAAAGAGGTGACGATAAGATTACGGCCGTCAGTGGTGAGGTGCCGGAATGATCCTGAACCAGGCAAAGTCAGTGTCTAAACACCGAAATTAATAATTGCCTGTAGTTAATAAATTCTGATAGCAGTGGAAAGTATTGGAAACAGTTTTTAAGTTGCAATTGTTTTGAAGAGATTGGATCTGTTTTGATTGGTACTGAAATGGTGAAATATGTTTCTTTCCTCCACGCTGTGCACATGCCGGTCCCTGGGGTGTTCAATGGCAACACATCTGAAATGTTACCCCAGTTCATAGAGAAGCCTCTTGCCTCACCAGGGGTGTGGCAGCCGGCTGTAGCGGTGGCCTCAGGCATCATTGGAGGCGGGTGGCGGCGGCGGCGGCGGGGGACGGGGGGACGTGGGGAGGTGGGGGGGGACCCTGGAGAGCACCTAGTGGAAAAACAGCGAGTGCAGCAGCTACGGCACAGTTACAGTACAACTGCAGTACTGTGCGAGGCAGTCGGGAGAGTTAGCTTTACTGCCTCAGGGTCAGCTAAAGGGCTCTGACTGCGGGCCGCCACAATGTTTGCATCATTTCTTCTCTCTGACTCAGGCCACCGTCAGGGCCCGGGGAGTGCTGGCCGGCCGGCATCTGGGAACCGAGCGCTGTTTACACCAGACCAACAAATCCCAGGGTTCCCTCTGTGTTCTGGTGCAGTACCAGCACAGATCAGGAATTGGTGACAATCCAGCGGAGGCGCTCTGCCAGAGCAGGTTGGCAAGAAAAATAAGTACTGAAAGTAGAGTGAATTTGTATTGCTGTGTATACATGTTGCTGCTGCTGGAAACAAAACTAAACGCATCACTTCCTGTACACCAGGCCTACCTGACACCGGTTGGATCACAGACATTTATTTATATGTGGCGGCTTATTACTCTCGATCAGATTGTGCTGGTGATGAATGTAAAGCCACTGTGAGAGAGCTGCCTGAGGAACAGATGTAACTTCCATCAAGTATCACCACCCCAAACCCAATCAACACTTTGAGAGAGACTTTTAATTGACATCTTCCTTCTTTTTTTTTTTTTTTTACTTTCGCACGACTCTCTTGCCAATTTAAAGAGCGAGCAGCTTGCGTCAATTACGGGGGCTGTGTGCTATTGAAACGTTCACGTGATGGAGGGTAATAGCAGAGAACATGCTTTATGGAGTGGAGTTCCAGCAGGCCTTGTAAATGAGGAGTGACAGGAAGCGTTATCGCAGAGTGCCCTGGGTAATCACGTCTGGCTCGGAGGAGGTGAGGTTCTCTCAGCGGTTCTAAACAGCGGAGTGAGGAGAACACGGTACCCAAGGGGTCTTTTTTTATTTTCTTGCGGGGGGGGGGGAGTCGTTCATTGCGCTGAGCGTTTATCGGTGTAGGCTTTCCAACTCTGCACACGTGCACGCGGCACCGCAATTAGCGCATGTTACGAGTTCGCAATCAAAAACAAAAACAAGTGCGTTTGAAGCGCTCAATCCTGGTGAGAGGTGTAATCATGTTCGGGGCAATTAGACGAGTTTGTTGTTCTCTGCAGCCATGTTATGTACCTGTGGGATGCTGATTGACTCAACAATCTAATTAGGTTTGGTTGTGTAGGCTCCACGGCGTGTTACAATTGGCTGCGAGGCCCGTATCGTGCACGGGGGGGGGGCACGGAGGTCACGCTCTCTGAGCACCACGCAAGAGTGGCATGAGCCTCACATCACCCGTCTTGTTGTTTTCTAACCTGTGACCTTGCAGTGACCTTGCGAAACACAAAAAGGCACCTCCCCGCACGGGAAGAAGCAAGGAGCGGCTCAGGGATGTGGTTAACGATGCTGCATGCCACTCTCCCGTCGTCCTCTTTTAAGTGCATTCATATTAAAAGGTGTGATGTTTTTATATAAATAAATGTTCTCTTACCCTCTAGCATTGACCTCTAGCCAGTTTATGAAAGCTTTTTACATTGGCTGGGGGAAAAATCTTCCACAGGAAGTGATGAGTTTTACATTTCCGGGTAGTTGAGCACGAGCAGCGATAGCCACCGTGGCTGAGCAGACAAACCAAATAGAGTCAGAAAACAGAAAATATAAGGAAAAAGACATCCCGGTACTGTTTGATTATCAGGTGATCTCTGGGAAGTTAAAAAAAAAATACCAAAGCACCAAAATAATAAAACAAAGATCTCACAGGAACGTTAATTCACATAAGCGATCAAAAAACGAAAAGAAAGCGTCGCTTCCAGATGCAATCTATACACTGAACAGAAAGATAAAGATGTAGGAGATGAAACCGGGGGTGTGATGGAGAATCACAGATGGAAGAAAAGGGGAAGAAGAAGAAGAAGAAGAACAGGCAGCAAAGTGAGGACTCTATAGACTAATTATTGCTGTGACACTGTGACACCACCCTCCACCCAATCACACATTTTGTGCTAATCTGGAAAAAGAAACTCTTCTTACTTCTTAAAACACATACATCTTTTTAAAAAATGTTTTTTTTTTTAACATACCTCTAGGTGAGAGCAAAGCAAGGGGCTCTGATTAAGGCGGCGGTCTAGTAAAGAGTATCTACAGTGTCGCTCCACCTTTGGGGGCCCTCCTTAAGTGGCCTTAAATAAGATAATAAGGGCGACGGGCAGAAACGAGAGGACTTTGTCTGCTGGCATTAGTGCGATGGCCGTGTGACTGGTTGATATCTTTGAGGGGGGATAGTGTGCCAGTAATGAGACAGGGTTGCCTTCCCTCGCCGGCCTAATTAATCCTACATTTTCATAGTGTATAACCACTGCTCTCAGTGCAGCCGTCTACCACTGGCCGGAGAAGAGAGAGATGTCGGAGGAGAGTCTCTAATCTGCAGCCCTATCTCTCTCTCTCTTTTCTCTCCTTCCCCTCTGCAATTTATTACGCCGGTATCCAGAGTGAAGTGAAACCTCCCAGTATGGACCTATCTGTCATCTCTACATTATCGGGAAAACACACCGCCTTCCATATTGTGCTACAAGGGGCTCCGGCAAATTACTATTTTTATGGGACGTGATAAAGGAAATGCTGCTTTATGTTCAAAATATTTTACTGTCTTAGGAGGAAGGGGGAAGGATTGAGAGCCTCGCGTTGGGAGTGTGAGTGTGTGTAGTGGATGATAATGTAATAACTAATAGATAATGTAATAATCGGTTAAAATGTAATAAAACATATATATATTATTATATTATTAGGTTCTATTACACTTTTGACTCATTTAGAGGGATATTACATTTTATTTTGACAATTTATCTGGCAGTTATTACATTATCATTTATTTTTTTCAATTTCGATTTGTTGTTGCAACAGCCCTGGACTGCAAAAACGCATTGAGAGCGGCGCCGCCTGCTCATTCAGTGGCATTGAATCGACGTTTGCAGAATGATCCCTGAGATGATAAAGAGAGGAAAGTGAAAAGTCACATCCTGTCACATCTCATGATCTCCCCGGCTGAAATGTGAGGCCTGCGGGGCCTTGAGGGTGACAACCTCCATATACCAGCGCCACGCAACGCAGAGGTGGAGAGAGAGAGAGAGAGAGAGAGAGAGAGAGAGAGAGAGAGAGAGAGAGAGAGAGAGAGAGAGAGAGAGAGAGAGAGAGAGAGGAAGTGAAGAAGGGGTGGGGCATATGGAGGAAAAACACAGAGTAAAAGATGTAATGGTAAATAAGCCTGATGCTGTCCCTCCCTACTTCCCTCTCCTCTCTCTCTCTCTCTCTCTCTCTCTCTCTCTATCTCTCTCTCTCAATCGCTGTCGGTGTGTGACAGATACCCCGGCCTCAAAGTGACAGGCCCTCAAACGACTTGGCGAGGAAGCCAAGCATTAATTAAGTCATTGCCGGACTGTAATTTCCTTGAGAAGTGAAAAAAAAAGCAGGAGAAAAGGTTACGGAGACCTTTTCTGTGTCAGAATTACCATCCGTCATGAATATTAATGCACCTAATGAAGACAACCTTTGCTTCATCAAGAATGTTCTGGAGCACGGTGCCACGCTGATAGACTCTCCCTGGCTGTTTTTCTCCTTCAGTCAGGAGGGGAAACTGGCACACACACACACACACACACAGCTAGTGATGCACAGACACACAAACGGAGGTTTACCCATTTAAGTCACCCACAGAGAGATCAGTCTTCCTTTTTTCTTTATGTGGAGCAGCGAGACACCTTGTTTGACCAAAGACACTCTGTTTGGAAAACTATACCACACAGCTGCTGGAGCGATGCTGCGCATCAGGCCCCTGTCACACAGGTTGAAGGTGCAGTGCAGCGAATGCAAAGCCTTTTCCTATAGAAAAATACTAAACTAAATAGTGGGCATGTAAGGAAATTGTATTGTTTTTATTTGCTACTGGGCAAATTCTTAATGGATATTTTTTTTTACCATGTTATAGTTAGTTATAGATGGTTATTTGATATGAGAGACCTCGATGGCTCAGGTGAAACGGGAATGCATGGTTTGCTTCCTGGTATTTAACATTCTAGCCACCGCTAACGTGAAAAGGCACGAGAGTGACGGGGGCACAAACGGCGTTTCTCTGCTTTGAGGGCAAAATCATTTGGTGATTTAAAGATGATTTCACTGGATTTTGGCTGCAGGCTCACACTTGCTTTGCGTTATTTTTGTTGATGCTTGTACAGTGAATAGCCAAATCATCCATTGTTACCTAATGAAGTGGTAATCCTGCGAGATCCTGTTTTTTATTTATTTTTTATTATTTTATTTTGTCTTCAATCTTTGTTTCAGAGGCTTTTCCAACCTGACAAGAATAACATTCTGGGGAAACACTGGATTCTGTAATTTTTTGGAGTACCATCTTTGTCTCTCAGCCTCACTGTGGTGTTCCTGCTCTTCCCAGAGATCACCTGTCAATCAAACAGTGTGTCCAGCACTGTGACGTCTTCCTCTTTGGATTTTCTGTTGATGGAAGCTTGAGTTTCTGTAGGTGGCTTTTCTTTTCTTTGTCTGTTCAGCCACGGTGGCTATCGCTGCTCATGCTAATTACCCAGTTCTTCTTCTACTTATTCCAAACAGACCGGAAACGTAACACGCATCACTTCCTGTGCGCCAGAGGATTTCTCCACAAACTGGCTACAGGTGGGATCGCTACTGTGTTATATCGGTTGGTCCTAGAGAGTAACGAAGCCGACATGGTCTTATATGGATTATTACTTTAAAGTTCTGATTCTGATCTCTCCTGGACCGTCCACTCTCGGGTTAAATACAGAGAAAATAAAACAAAGTGATCCTTTTAAGTGCCACTCCTGCATACAGACGCACTCGCCGCCTGCTCGGCCGCCATCTTTGCCCTCTTTACTCCTCAATGTCTCTCTCTCCCCTTGTCACATACCTCTCATTAATTCAGACCTGCCACGTTGACACACACACACACACACACACACACACACACACACGTGGTATCTCAGCAGAGGGTGACAGCTCAGCGTTGAGTGACAGCGGCTACGTCTGCCTGGTACGGGAAGATCTTCTGCTGCCAACAGTTTTGTAAAGTAACCCCCGACTGTCACGGAGAGAGAGAGAGGGAAGGGTCATCTATTCATGCGTCTGCCTCCTCAAACCGCAAATAGCTTTCGGTGATGTCGTCCCTCATCCATTATTAACTGCTTTGGAATTAATGACAGTCTTCTTATTTTGCATTCTTGTGCAAATGCAACTCGGCATCGACCGGCCCGCCCGGTAGCCGTGCCACCCGCTTCCAGGAAAGTCATCGCTGTTGCGCGCGGGCTCCTTTCAACGTAAATACTCACTGAGTCCGAGTTCACGCATTGCTAACTTTTTACAGTTGCACCACCTGAAGTAGTTCCAGTGTACACATTGGTTACAACTTCAACTCCACCCCCACCCTCCACTAGGAATAAAGTCTTCTGTGCTGGAGGACCCTGAGGAACACAAATGTTACGCTTTACTTGGGGAATGTGGAATGACATCTCTGAACTGATGACGAACAAGACAACCAGTTTAGTGACAGTAGCTAACAATAAAATAATAGCTTTCACCCTGTTGAAATGAATGATTAGATCAATTTACAATGTTATCGGTCACAGAAGGTGAAATTTTGGTTAGTGGTCTCCTACTAGTTTAGATGTACCTTGAGTCTCAATGGTGCAGGTGAACAAAGTCACAGCTTTCGTGTCAAACAGACTACACGACGTTCAAAGTCGAGCGCTGTGCTCTTCACACAACACAACTTTCTGTCTTGTAATCGGGTATCTTGAAGTCGTTGTGGTTTGCACACTACGTGACTGATCGGTGACAGGGGGGTCACACTACCCCCTTCTTTCACCAGGAGGAAAGCCACAAAAGTGAGTCGGAAACAGTTCAGTCACGTACTGACTGACAGCCATCCAGTACAGGTGTGTTTGGCAATGAATTTCAAGGCTTTCCCACCGCTACTGGTATCCGTGGCAACGAGATAAACATGTCAGCTCGCTCCACTAAATGCAACATCGCCACCAAAATGGACCCAGAAAGACAAGGTGCATGGCCGGCAGCTGGATTTTTCCTTTAAGGATCCCTTTATCTGTTGACCTGTGTGTTCATCGTGTGGATTTGGATTAACTAACAGGACTGTGGAGGATCCCTTAGATGAGGAGAATAAAACTGATTTCTAGTCAGTGGGTCTGCCGCGGAAAGCCATAGCTCGAGGGCTGAGGGGCCTCGCAAAACAGGACAGGAAAACACATCAGTCCGCCAAACGTCAAAAACGACATTTGTTTTTTCCTTCATCATGTTGTTACAGATCAAATGATGAAAAAAATAAAAAAATAATTGGCTATTTAGAAGCACACAAAGAAAGTTTGCCTTTGTTGTGAATCTGCATAAGAGTCACCACCATACATTATCATGAATAATACATCCATATCTCCTGCATAGCCACGGGTGGCAGGGATTAGATGAAGCGCCATAAATAAGCTTCAAAGCCTGCCGTACGCTGTTTTGTTACACCTCGCCATAGAGGCTTTTCCTTTAATCACAAACTTAGCCTTAGCTGGTGGGGGCCTTTTGTTGCGATTGTGCTGCTGTTGCTATTAGCGTGGGGTGGCCCCGGCCCGTACATACGTATTCATTTACCTAATTAACACAGGACTCACACTGGGAGTCAAATGAAAGCTACCGTAGGGGAGTCGCAAAGAACAAAGCCCGACGAGGAAACCCAGCTTCCTACCGTTGCCCACCACCAGGAATTACTGGGAAAAAAATAAACAACACACCCGGTAAAGACACGTGATTTGGGCCTTTTGGATTAGCAGGAGGGGAACGGATGTGGTCAACCTCGAGCCGTAGACAACAGAGGGGGGGATACCGCTCGCTTCAAAAAAGTCTGCGTAAGTATTTTTATCCTGATTACGATGTATCGAATCAGAAAAGATGAATGGAAACTTTCCAAAAAAGTCATGTCATCCGCTTCCGATAAGATGCCGTTTCCTCCCTGACCACAGCTACGTAACAGTCTGTAAACCTGCTGTTACGTGGCTAGGCTAGACTTAGCAACTCGTTTCGCATGCAAGCGCGCAACCAAGAAATTCAACCCTGCGTGTTGCGATCGACGTGATG
This sequence comes from Hoplostethus atlanticus, assembly GCA_034670405.1. Taxonomy (NCBI): domain Eukaryota; kingdom Metazoa; phylum Chordata; class Actinopteri; order Trachichthyiformes; family Trachichthyidae; genus Hoplostethus; species Hoplostethus atlanticus. The sequence continues at coordinate 3,921,316 of JAXDDX010000005.1, read as the reverse complement.
GATGACCTGTGTTACGCTCGTGAGTGCATTCCTATCCCTGTGCTTTGGGGGGGGGTTAGGTTTGGACTCACCAACCCAGGTGCAGGGTTTCGGTTCAGCAGTGAGATGAGCGGTCTCATCATCCACTGCTGGCTCAGTTAGTAGCTTTCGCTGGGCTAGCCCGTTTTGTCGTAGGAAGTTATGGTGTGAATTAATAATGGTCTGGATCGCAAAAGTGCAAAATAAAAAACGTTTATCAGTCAAAACCTATTTAGTAAGTGCTTTTCTTTATTTTTCTATGGCCAACGTTACTCGTTGATTTGTCAACTCATCAATTCTTTAGTGGCGGTGTCGTGTATCGCGGATGTTTTTTTTGACGTAGCATGTTCTGCGTTTGGGAGGTCGATTTATCGCATCAACCCAACTGATGGAAACCCACCAGATGAACATTTTATTTTGGTGATGTTTCAAACGTTTGCCTAAAATCTACCCGACAAGTCGGCTTGTCTCTATTTCTATCCCTGTTTATGTCTCTCTCCCTTCCTTCACTTTCTTTCTTTCTCGGAGGTGCTGGGCTCACCGTCTTGTGTTAATGTAAAGAGGCAGACATCTTTAAGGGCTGATTATCTTTAATTAACACAGTCAGATAGATGCTCCCTCGATCTGCCTCTTATCTCTTTCCTTGTACTCTGTGAGATTATTTCCCCTGCCTTATCTGGTAACTGCAAAGCAATACCATGCACTACATGAAGTCTCACATTTAAAAAAGTCACATTCTAAAATATTTTTTCCCAAAAAAAGTATTCTTCACTTTTCAAGTATTCTCACAAACTAATTCTTTACCCTTTAAGTCTTTATGCGGATCCCCATTGGCTGACGCCTCAGTGACCTCAGGTCTTCACTGGGCGCCACAAACAAAGACTTCACCATATTTAAATACTACAACATTTTAAATATTACAACATAATAAAAAAAGTGATAAACATGGAAGATACCAGCTTAGCTAAACATATCAAGTTATTCAGCACAGGAGATGCTAAGTTTGTTAGATGAATGTATTCTAGTCGGCTGGTGAGTTAGATGCCATTTTTTAATTTGAATAGGTAAGGACTCCCACGCTCTACTTGGCCTGTAAATGCCAGTAAAACAGTATAAAGTAAAGATTAGGGTTCTTGAAAGCAGATAGATATTTTTGCTGATAGCCGATGTTCTGTGCCGATATTCAATATCTTCCATTTCCATTCTCCATTAAAACCCATGATAATAATCATGATAAAATACTCTCAGTGAAATCTGATCAAGTTGTCTTAAATATTAAATATATAATCAATCAACCT
>JAXDDX010000005.1:3790000-3915000 GCA_034670405.1 Hoplostethus atlanticus | reverse complement strand
TCACGTGAGAGCGAAGCGCTTGGAATAAGAGTTTTGAAGGGAGATGGACGTGACCCCCACATCTCACCCGTTCGAATCTCTCTCCGCCTTCGCAAAGAGGGAACGCCTCTCTCGAACGAGCCTCGTCTTTCGAAAGCGAATCCAATCCCGCCGTTTCCCGAATGCCGTCGGAATGAATTCAATTAAGCTGCCATGAAAAAGAATGTTATTTACACTTCACGAGATTACCTGGACTTAATTTCCTGGGGTTTTAAATAATTGACAAACAGCATGTGCGTACTTAACTAAGCCTCGTATTACGCGCACAGTTGAACATGTCATCAGTTAATCTTAATGCTTTTTCTTTTTTTTTCCTCCTACGTCCCCCCCCCCCTCATCTTCCCCTCCTTCCCCTCGCTCTGCCGTCGCCATAGTTAACACTTATTAAATTAGCAGTCATCCAGTGATCAAACAACAAAACCTTTTTCCCCCCGTTGTAGCCGGCATCTGTTGAGAGGCCCCGGCTCGCGGTAGCTAAGCGGGAGGAGCTCCGTTAATTATGACATCACAATCCCCTACGTAGCTTTTTATGAAAGAAATACTTTATTTTTTCTTTATAAACCCTAATAAGCGAGGAAACAACGGCGGCTTCAAGATGCCAGGCTTCCTCCGTACCTCCTCGAGCTGTCATTTATCTTCTCACCTCTCTGCATTGGGTGGAGGAGGTGGGGGGTGGCAGGGTGGGGTGGGGTAGGGTAGGGTAGGGTGGGGTGTGGGGGGGTTGGAAATGAAGGCTTATATAAAGAAGAAGCAGCACTTGACGGTAACTGGTTGAGATTAGCGCCTTAGGGGTACAGCAGTGGCTGTGATTTTGATACTGCGCCCCCAGCTAAACGCTGAAGGCCGCCTCGCCTAGAGGAGTCTGCCTTCACCCACAGGCAGTCAAAGATTGTTTTCTTACCAGCATCTCCTCCTCCTCCTCCTCCTCCTCCTCCTCCTCCACCCCACAGACACCTGTCATCTCCAATGTCAAAACTCTGCACAGAAAAGAAAAGACAACGCAAAGAATAAACAAAAGAAAAACATGCCTTTTTTTTTTTTTCTTTTTTAAAGGCGCGCTCTGCATACAGATCGGTGGCGGCGTGATGGTGAGGCCTTGTGTTCCAAGTCCTGAGAAAAGGGTCTCGGCTGGCTGAACTTCATGCGTAGCTCCAGTTATTTAGGCTGATATGTGATGAAAAAGGAAAAAAAAAAATCGATGCATTTTGTATTGTATTCATCTGTATAGTTTTAAACAGGGGCCTCACACATTATTACACTTAAATTCAATGTAATAAGCCAGTGAAGAGAGGATTTCATCAAATGTGTGAGTTATTGGCTACAAATTCCATCTAAAAGCATCATATTTCAATTAAAACTGTAGAAAAACGAGCTAACCGGCCAATCATTTTTGCTCCGAGCTCCTAGTATATACCTTTTGCCACTTTGAACAACAAGTTACTCAAGTAAAACCGGTGAAATGTTTCTGAAGTGGCTCAGCAGAGGCGTCGGCTTGCCCTGCCAGGCGGTGTCGTCGCAGCCAATGGGGGGCAGAGGACACGGCGGAGAGTAATGGCCGCTACATGCCACCCGGGCCTCGCAGCGATGATAAAAATAAATAAAAAATAAAAAACACGCCGCCGCCGTTTCATCTGTTCTGTTTTGCTCCATTTTAATTCCTTCTGTTTGTTTGTTTGTTTGTCGACCTTGCCGTGTCAGCTGACCTTCCTCCATCCAGGACCCTGAAAAGAAAAGAAGAAGAAAGGGAAAAAAAAACAACAGAAAACAGGACGCTGACATTTCTGTATAGAGAAGGAGAAAACAGCACAGACCCCCCGCCCCCAAACCCCCCCCCTAGAAAAATGTACTCAAAAAAAAAAAAATGTGTGAGTGTCTTGAACGTCCGAGGGCTGTCCGGGTCTCGGCCACCATTGCCAAGGAAGTGTCACGGTGTCGTGACAACTTCAGCGACTGCGGTGCGATGGGTGACCCTCGGCCCGCGGAGGGGGGGGTTGAATCCCCCACCCACCCCGGATCCTGACAGATGTCATATACCTCCTCCATGGGCACCTTCTGTTTCCTGTTCACCTTTCTCCATCCTGCAGCGTTAGGGCTCCTGTCTCCGCCTCGTCAAAGCGCGCGCCTCGCCCACGCGCATATGCACGCGCACGCGCACGTGCACATGCACGCTCGCAGGGAGAAAGACGGAGAGAGATAGACAGAGTGAGAGAGAGAGAGAGAGAGAAAGAGATGCATACATTCAGCTGATATGGGATTTAACGGCCAATAAGACACCAAAATGTGGGATTGAAGCTGCAGGTTGATGATGTTTTTGCGCCGATATTCAATATCTTTAAATTTGAGCTTTTTCAGGCCAAAACATTTCCAAGTAGTTTCCTCCAGAATTGTATTCTTGTCAAGGTGGAAAGCCTGTGAAACAGCATTAAGACCATGGGACACTAAAAAACCCATGATAATAACAATAGTAATAACCATTGGGTCTTACTACTACTACTACTACTACTACTACTACTAGAACTACTACTACTACTAATAATAATAGTACATATTCATGCACATCTACAATAAATTTGCTATCCAACAAACATCCATCAAATCAGAGCTGGAAGACACTGACTGGACCAGATCTGATTCCAATATCGGCCCCATGTATCGGTCTAAGAGGGTGCACGAGGAAGACCTCGGTTGAGAAGCTCAAGCCGGATCACCTGTTCGTCTGTTTCAATACCCTTCGCCAAACGGCAGGCAACCGCGCATCACGCCATCTCTGGCTTTCATTCACCGCCTGGTATCCGAGGAACTTTTCCTGTTATTTACCAAAGGCTTTTTCCTGCGAGAACAGTTGGTATTTTAGTCTTAGCACACCCCACTCAAAACCTGTTTGCACAGATTTTCCCCATCATCCTTCAGACCACACTTTGACAGAAACACTTCAACAAAATGAGATTCTGTCTCGTTACATTGTCTTATACTGTTACATCAAAAGTGTCACCAGCCCACTCTATGAATAACAAGTCTAACAAACCAAAAAGCCTTATGATATTAGATTTCCATAAACCTTGTGCTGGCGGCCCCTCTGAGGGATGGCGTATCATACACTCAGAACGCTCTCCCCGGATGGAAATGTGCCGTCTAAATCTGATCACGGCGCTAGATAATGTTCGCTTCTCACTCTCACAGCAACGCAGGCTTGGGCAGGGGGGAACGGAGAGGGGGATCCTGTGACTAACCCATCAATCACGGGGCGACGTTGCGCTGGAGTGATGGATATTGTAATTTCCCTTTTATATACAGGTGCGCGGGGATGGATGGATGGATGGATGGATGGATGGCGATTAATGGACGGGCGAGGCTCGTTCCCGACAAAACAAAGAAAGACGTGGCGGACGGCGGGGGATCGTCTGCGAGCTGCGTTTTTCACGTGTTTTTTGAAGACGGTGCCTCACATTTGGGATTTGATTCCCCTGTAAACAAGTGAAGACAGAGGATGCGTCCTGAGGTGACAAAGGTGTTGCTAACACAACAATTGCCTTCCCTCTTCAGGGACTCTGCAGTCACTTCTGTGACAGCCGCCCCGCCCCCTCCCCCGCCACCACCCCGACACCCTCGCCTCACCTCATTTTCACACAACCTGTTTCTCGCTTTCTGTCATTGCTATCACCTCCGTAATTATTCCTTTACTTTCACCCACGTCAGACTGCTTGCACCTCCGTTTCTTTTGAAGACGCCACCCTATCTCGTGGGCCGACTCTTCCCGGCGCATCTGTCGGAACTCTTTGGAAGCAGCGCCCCGGCGTCCTTTCCGACGGAACCCTCTGAAAGGTGGCCGCCCCAGGCTCGTACCAGGCATCGCGAGGTGAGCTCTCTCTGGCGTCGAGCTTTCGAGCGAACGCCGCTCTTGCGTCGATCTTTTCCATTGACGGGTTAAATGGTTTCAGCGTGCTAATTGGCCGACGCCATCGCCGACACAGAGGTACAACAAGCAGGGAAGTGGGGAAATGAAACAAATGTGAGCTCTTTAAATTGATGAGCCTTTTAGAATGACATCTTTAGCTCTTTGTTTTCAGCCGCCAGCACTGCTGCGCTTTATTTTCTTTTCGGAAGCAGATTGATTTCTTTTTGGTTTTTCCAGAATGAGGATCAGGATTTTTTGCACTTGAACAATTAGCGTAGTAATCTCGCTGACATGCCGAGGTCCTCGACTGCATGCTGTGCAGGTAACCCTAACCCACCCAAGGTAAAAGTGAGTTTCTACCACGGGCCGCCGTTTCCGCCTCTTCTGCCATCGGATGCAAATCGAAACGTTTCCCCCCTGCGTCTCCCGCTTCCTTCCTCTTCACCGTTGACATTGGCCGCTCGCCGCTCGAGATTTACAACACTGCAGCACGAGATCTCTCTTTCACCTCTGTCCTTCTCCCTCTCTCTCTCCCTCTCTCTCTCTCTCTTTATCTCTCGCTCTCCGTCCCTCCCTCCCTGTCCGGAGCTGTCCTCCCGGCCATCTGTCATCTGATGTTTATGGGCCCTTTTGCTTTTGTGTCCTGATGACCACTGTCACAGAGAGCTTCCCATTACCGATGCGCCCTGATGAACGATGTTGCCCAGATGCATTGCTGACACCCCGGTGTCCTTGGCCGCAGAGACGCCGCCTTTTCTAGCCCAGCTAGGCCGGTAAAGAATGAGGACAGGGAGGAGGAGAGGGGTGGGGGTGGGGTTGGGGGGGGACCTGGGGGAGCTGGACTGAGGACCTGTCCGTCATCGTGCCGACAGGACGCTCGCATGTTCCCCTCCTACTACCGCCACCATCTTCCCACCCCCACCCCCCCCTTCTACATCTAGCCAATGGAAATATGGGGCCGGACAGCGTGGCGGCTGGCGATGATGTTGTCATTAATCGTGCGGCGGTGAATAGTGCCCTTGCCTTTCACCTGAATATATATCTACATCTGAACAGACACGGTGAGGGACTCTCGCTCCCCTCCAGAGGCCACGGAGGGTGGCCTAAAGGGTTAACGTAGCCCAGCGCGCTATGATGAATGTTGCCGGGCGTGATTTTATCTGTCGCTTGTTTTGACTTTTTTACTCAACGCTTTAACAGATAGCGAACTAGAATCAAAATGACGTCAAGCCGCACCGGTACAGTGGGGAATATATAAAGGTGGGCGAACCACGAGATGCAGCCGGTGATAATCGACCAAAACCCTCGCCAAAACATGAATTTGTGCTTTTCCTGTCCTCGCGTAACATCGCAGCAAACATTTGGACTTTTAAAATGTGTTGCTACAACCTGCATCGTTGAAAACCTGTCATTTTTCAATTTGCACCTAAATATCAGTTCTGGTATCAGTTTCCCAAAGCCGTTTTTACTGTGTTACTTTGAAGATTTTGTGCTGGTTTGGGTTGAACCTTGAACTTGGATCATGAAATACTTGCTGGGTTACATCGGTACTCCGTTACATTTGATATAAATTTGGTCTTAGATGTTTATTTTTGGTTTTCTGCATTCGTATTTTACACCACTGCTCTTTTTTTTTTTGATATTTAGAAACTTTTCATTTCATTATTCTTGAACGCATCTTCGCTTTACCGAAGACTTTTGCACGGTACTGCACGCCAGAAAGAGTCACGCCGGCCCCTTATCACGGAGGGTCAACTCCATTCTAAGGATGAGAAAAAGGTGGTTGGTGCTGATGTGTGCTGGGATGGGAGAAAACAAAGAGGTGGAAATAGAGAAAACAACTATCCCTCTTGTAGTGTAACATTATGTGAACAATCTGCTGGACAAAATCAAAATCTCATTTAATCATGCAGGCCTCTCCCTCCCCCCCTCTTGTGTCACCCTCCCTCCCCTCGCTCGTCCTCTCCCTCTCTATGAACGTCTTCACTGGCCGGTTGGAGCCGCTGATGAATTCTTAAGCAGATCACACTGATAATTGTATTTCATAACTGTCAGTTGTGCGAAGGCTGCCAGTGTGCCGAGCAGCTATTTGTGTCACAGTATGTCCTCTACCACCCTCCCACCCTCCTCCCCCCACCCCCCCCACACCCTCCCACCCTCCTCTTGTACAACCCCCCAATCACCGGGGATGTGCTTACTGTCTCCGGCCCCGAATTACTCAATCAGGAGGACACATTTACGGATGACACCTTTATTACAATTAATCAGGAGAACTTGATTAAGAAAGTTATTCCTCCCCTTCGTTGAGACTGCGTTGAGACTCGTGCGAGCCGGGCGCTTTGCTGCATATTGTAATTTATGTCCCACTGAGCTCTTGCGGCCGCTGACAGACAGACAGGCCCGACAGATTGCCAGCCATACCGAGACACATGTGGACGTGTGTGTGTGTGTGTGTGTGTGAGCGTGCACGGTGCACACACACACACACACACATCCAGGAAACACAAACACGTTCTCTCTCTCTCTCTCATTCTGTCACACACACAACTCAGCTCTGCAAAGAGTTTAATAAATGACTTTAATTGGCTGTAGAGATGCGCGAAAGGAGCCTTGAATATTCCATTTCCCTCTCTTCCTGTCTCTTTCTTTCACTCTCTCTCTCACACACACACACACACACACACACACACACACACACACAGTGAATGAAGCCATCTCTTTACCTTTACTCACAGTTCCTGGGTCTGCTGTGGCTAATTAGTTGAGTGGGGTTTTAGGTTTGGTAATTAGGCGGAGGTAGGAATGACGGGGGCTCGGGGAGTTGGGGAGTTGAGGGGGTCTGACTGACTCGCACAAGAAAAAAGGAACTGGACTGTCTGGATCCTTGGCAGCACCGAGCAGCCAGCCAGCCAGTGTCCCTTAGGCGCCTGGAGGTAAGACTACCATCCCACACTATGGAGGGTGATGTCTTTGTTATCTGCCACATGTTCCGGCGGAGAGAGGGGGAAACTGGAGAAAAGAAAGGGTTTAGTAAAAAAAAAAGAAGAAAAAAAAGAGAGACCATTGAGGATTTGGCTACCGTGAATGCCAGCGTGATACAATGAACAACGTGTAGTGTGCTGTCGTCTTTGTGGCTGCAGTGGATTAGAGAGGTGCTAAAGAAGGAAAAAAATACATTACCTTGCTGTATGCTTTGTACATGTAAGTACTGATGTAAGAGGTGGGTTGACTGTGACCTCCTGTTGGTGGTCACCAGGCAAAAAAAACACCAATTACATTTCTGGAAAAGGTGGGTGAACTATAGCGTGACCTCTAGCCGGTGATCATAAGATCATAAGACTAAAGAAAACAATACATTTATCCTTTTGATACTACTTACTATGATTCATCCTCTGAATTAAGATCAGAAACATGTGTGTCAGCCCTAATAAGGCCGGTACAGAGTTTAGGCCCTTTATACAACTATTCAAGTTCAACTGCTGTGTCAAATCGGCGCTCTGAAGAGCAGAAACGCGGCGACTCAGGACGAAAAAACTAAAAGAACCTCGTAAGAATCCGTGACCGTTTCATCTTGTTTACGCTCCCGCACTTCCAGATTGCTGCAATACGTTGCCAGTTAGCAGCCTCCGACTGCAACACAATCCAATTAAATAAAGAGTGTTGTTGTCTCTCCAGGTTCCTCCTGTTCTCTAATTGGGGCTGTGACTGCTCACTAATCAGCGGAGGCACAGGTAGGCCCTGGAGGACGGCGAGACGAGGCCTCTCCCGCTAATTGAAGAGAGACGCCAGACCTCGCCCTCGTCCTGCAAGGCGGGACGCGCGCGGCACTCAAGCGCACTAAATGCGAGCGAACGTCCGTGCGCATCGTCGCCCTTCTCACCTTTTTTCGCGCGGCCGGCGTGTAAGAGCACGCTCGGGCATCAGAGCGCTCGAGCGTGCAGTAGCCTCGCGGAGGCGGCCGCGGCAGCTTGGCCGATTGGTTTCCGTCGGTCAGGTTGCGCTAAAAGCTCAGTGCATTTCTTATTGGTCACATCTCTGATTTTATTGCACTTTGAAAACAAAAAAAAAGGTGCTCGGGTTTGAAATCATCTGCTACGATGGCGATGACAGCGTTTTCAGCACCCCGGGATCGGCATCAGTCGGGATTGGCAAGTCGTTGCTTAATTTGGCCTTGTAGTTGTTATCATTATAATGGGGAGCCAAAATCAAGCAAAAATACCAGAAATGTATTTGGAAGCCATATCTAAGAAAATAAATGAACTCAGGGAGAGTATTCAGGACCAAAGTCCCCTCAAAGCTGATAGATTGGTGACCTACATTTAATAATTTATCACACTGACCAAATATCTTGTCCGTCCTCAGAAATTCAGTCAATATAAACAGCTTTGGAAGTAAATTAAGGCACTCTTTTTATACTCTTGATTTAAATGTGATGCTTTTTACTTGTAATGTTTTAGCCAATAATTATCACGTAATAATAAATCCTCCTTTCACTGACGTATTATCTCAAACAGAGATCTGACTCAAAACTGTCCATCCTATCTTCCTAAAGCATCGTTGTTGGAAGGCTTTCAGCTCTGATTTCTCGTGCCGTGGGTTCAGAGCGGCCTTGGCCTGGTGTGTTTCTGATTTCCTGCGCAGTCTGGCGAAGGTAGCAGCTTTGCATGCTGGGGTCACACCTGTAACGTATTTCACACTGGGTTATTTTTTGAGTGGCCACCTGGATGAGGAAATAACATATTCACAGTGCATGAAGACTGCAGCCCTCCCTGCCACGTTGGAACATGTGTTTGTTTTAGACTACACGTATGAATGCGACGCGGACCGCTTCAACGTTATCTAATTCCCTGCTTCTCACCGTAGAAGGAATGGAGGATTCTGTGCGGCGACCAACGTGAAGAATCCTGGGAAATGTCACTGGCATGAAAATGGCAGCTTTTTTCCCCCTACAGCAAGGCATTTAAAGTGTAAAGAAGCAAGAAACACTTATCGTCCGAGCTGTACAATGTTAGTATCTAGAAAATCTCTGTCACTTGGCCAAAATTCTTACGGCCTTGTTGTCCCTCATTTACACAAAATGAATGAAAAACATAAAAAAGGACGCGAAAAAACGATTCCACAATACATTAAGTTTAAGTGATTTTTTTTTCTTGTTGTGAGGAAAAGAAATGGTATTTTCAAGTCCCAGGTTCTGGTTAGCTGGACTAATTTTTTTTATTCTTTTTTTTTATTATGTGCAGCTTGGGGCCTGTGAATGGAAAGATTGATTATGTGAATGCAGTTTCTGTCAGCTGCAAACAGGCAATGAAATACCAAGCGCACCTGGAGCAGCACTCGCTTTTGACAAGCGCGGGGCCACTGTTAAGCCCTATTAGAAAAACAATGAAGTCTATCGTAAAATATCCGTGGTAGATAAAAGCGGCGGGAGTGGTAAAAGCGAGTCTAAAATAATTTCAAAACCGGACTACGAAAAAAAGCACACAAAGCACACAAGACTAAAAGAAATGCTGTGAGTATACTTCTTTAAATTTTCAGTTTCAGGATTACATCTAAGAACATACAGCAGCAAATATGAGTTTTAAATCTAAGTGTGAGAAAAAATAGATTTGTAATGCTTATGTGATTGTAAATACACAATAGTTTATAGCAAATTTCTGATTTTTCAACAACCCTGAACCTTCCACAACTTCACCATGTAGATATTCTACAAAGCCATGATTTAAGTACTAATTAAAGTACTTGTTTATTAAAGAAATGATTCTGTAGCTTTGCTTTCTTAGTGGCATATCAATCATCTTACAAAAATAAAGTACATCAATTATAAATGATCTTTAAGAAAAATAATATTTCAAGCCTTTAGGTCGCCAACATTACACCATTTTCAGCTTCCAACCGAACAATCACATTCAAGTACAGTATGATTTCCTCAGTACATTCACAGTTTCGTAATTCACAGCTTACTGTTGCTAACATTGGGTGGTGCCATTTCCACCACCACCTTGCCCAGGTTTTTCCCCGCGTACATGTAGTCCACCGCCCGGAAGACTGACTCGAGGCCTGCAAACCTCCCCTCCTGTGACAGATCCCCACAGTCCAGCTCGCACACCAGCTTCCCCTGGGAAAACATCTGCATCATGCTGCCCAGAGCCTCCTTGTAGTCGTCGGGGAAGTGGGGCAGGAAGAAACCCCGAACGCTCGCCGACTTCTGGAGCAGCTTGACCGGCAGCGTCCCGCCCCTGATGGACGGGATCCCCGACGCAGTCTGGTACCCCGAGATGAACCCGATGACTATCAGCCGGCCCTTATTGGCCAAAGAATTGACCGCGAGATCGAAGACGCTGCCTCCTACCGACTCGTACACCACATCTATGCCTCGTGGGTACTCTTTCCGCAGCGTCTTGGCCAGGTCCTCCGAGGTGTAATTGATGGGCCTGTCGCAGCCGATGGTCTTCAGGAAGCCCGCTTTCTCGTTGGAGGAGCAGGTCCCCACCACGTGGCAGCCGGCCTGTTTGGCAAACTGCACGGCGAACTGTCCCGTACCGCCAGCGGCCGCCGTGACCAGGACCGTCTCGCCTTTGGCCAGGTCGCCCAGACGTTTCAGGGCGATGTAGGCCGTGGCGCCGCTGACCAGCAGGGTGAGGAACTCTGGCTTCGCTGAGGGGACAGGCACACTTCCCTTGGCTGGCACCACCGTGTACTCTGCGAACGCACCGTTGCCGAAGTAGGCCACCGTGTCCCCGACGGTGTAATGGGAGCTCGCGCTAAGGCCAAGGCCAACCACCTCGCCAATGCCCTCGAAGCCAGCGTCGAACGGAGGCTTCACCGAAGGGTCGTACCGGCCTGCCGAGTAATTAATATCTGAGGCGTTGATTCCCACAAAACTGAAATCACAGAAAAGAAAATCATGTGGGTGGAATAAAGATCATAAAGCAACAAATACAATCATTAACAATCATTACTATAAGCATACATTCCCTAAATTCCTCAGTGTGTGTCAGGAGGTCAAGATTTCAGCATCCTTCCCCAGACACATCTGCATGGGGTGCAAACACTCTGGTTTGTTTTGGCAATGACTCCCTTTTTCTCTTGAAGGGAACAGCCTTCCCTTGCTCTGACAGCAGAAAGGCTTGTATCACAAAACACATTGCATGATGTCATGATTCATTGTCTTCAGAGACACCCAGAGAACAAACTGCACTCTCGAAAATCTTAGGGATAGTTGTTGCTCGCCTCGACGCGAAGATAAGTCGTTTTCATCTCGCCCGATAACACGCAGTTAACAAATATGTGCGAGAGGAATGTATAAATAAATCATTTATTGTCTTTTTCTGCAGGATGCATGCTGTGCCTTATCGCTGTGCATGTCACATGTGTACTTTGAGTGCTTAGGTAACGCTTGTGTGGTTTAGTCACAGATAAACGTGTCAAGTTAATAGAACAAAACACCTTGATTTGACTACTTATACTTATGGAATCGGTTTCCTTACACGGAAATCTGTCACATCGCATTCTTGTGCCATTATCAACAGCACGGCTATTTGGATCAACATAACAAGAAATACTGAGCGACTAAGTCTAGCTTCAAAAAAAAAAAGAAAACAAAAAAAAACAAAACTAATGTGAGCTGATTAATGTTGATCACTTTTACAGTTTCTGTGCATCATCTTTCCAAACACGGTGATGAGAATGATAACAATGAACTTGAACAATGAAAAATTATGGAGGCATAATTTGCCCATATATAAATGCAAACGTCATTTTGAACACAAAGAGCAAATCTTTTGCCATGCACATTTATTCTGTAGCTTTAGCCAGGTTGCAGCCCTCCTGTAAAGTATGATACCAGATACCAGCCAAATCTCAGGGCATAATTCATAACAAGATGACAGTTGTTATTGGATGGATGGATGTAAAGAGGTGAAACACTACATTAGCTGTTAAAAGGTCACAAGGCCTGTATTTCTGATTGACAGGCAGTGTTGACGGATCAGAATTACACCAAGGATTAGTGTATTGGGTGTATTTTCTATTTTCAAAATAAGACAATGTTTCATTTAGGTTTGACCGTACATGAAAAATGCCCTAAAAATCTGAGGACACTTCCAGTCTTTCACGTGTAGGTTATTCATTTGTGTATTTACCCAGGAGTTTGTCACCTGAGGGTTTATGTTGAACAATGACAATGCCGTGTAAAAAATAATAATAAAAAATCACACATGGAAAAAAGAAAAGTAGGAACACAGGAGTGACCGCCGCAGCTCTGTCCAGCCCCCATCTTGTAGGTGCACCTCATTCATTGCATTCACAACCCCTTCCAACTATCACATCCTTACTCCAAGTTCATTACGATGGCACTGGTTCTGTGCCATATGGGGGGGAAGCGATTGCCAAATTTGCACCAAAATGACACACACGCAATAACTTATTTCCTTTAGCAGTTAAAAAGGCATCCTGACATTCTTATAGGAGCTCAAATATTAAATTAGCTATTCCCACATCACTGTGAGACGGCACTAATAAGGTTTTGGCTCAAAGGTGGCAGATCACAAGCATTTGATCACACGCTGCCTTGCGTTACAGAAAAATTAGACATTGGAAGTGGTGTAGTTTCAAAAATAAAAGCTCATTTTATTTACAGAAAATAACAGGGTGCATGTGAGTAGAGGTCATTTAACATTTGGTATGTAGGTGATGTAGTGATAAATCAAAAAGTGGGTAAAGTATATGACCTCCAGTAGGTGGTCATCATGAGGCCAACATTCTCCAGTATGAACAAAAACCAACTATACTTCCAGAAAAGCATTCATGTATGCGCCCCCATGTATACAAGACCATATCTCTATATCGCCTACATCAGTTTGATGCTATCCACTGTGATGGATACTGTGAATTTATCTCATAATCATTTATGTCAGGCTAAAAATAGGTGGGTACACTGAGTTTATGTGGGTTTAAGCTCCACGATCCCTGGGTGCACTGCTTGGTTTTTGCTGCTGTGAATGAGGAGAGAAAAAAATGATGCTGCAATTCCTGCACCATGCAAAGCTGCATCTCCATCTCCATCTCCTGATGCCAGTCTGAACCCCCCATGACTTTCTGTTTGCAGGTTGGTGACGTAGAGAGACAGGAGGACAGAGAGAAGAGAGAGAGAGAGAGAGAGAGAGAGAGGGGAGGGAGAGAGAGAGGGGGAGAGAGAGATGCCGAGATGGATTGATAGACAAATGCAGTGAGGGGCGGAACTTGGAATTACAGTACAGCGCTTATTCCTCACGTATTTTGCCATCTTGTGATGATGATGATGATGATCGCAGGTGCTGGATGTGGTTAAATCGAGGTAAGTGGACCCCCTTTTTTCCCCCCTCAACTTCTCAACAATATCGCGATAGATTGTCAGCAAATAATGATCCAGAAATAGCCTCAGAACACGCTACGGGGTCGTTTGTCGTTACACACACACACACACGGACGCGCGCTGAGGAAAATAAGAGTCCCTGTTTTTACCCACCTCTCCAAATAAAAAACACAACTTACCGATTTCTGACAAGCAAGTCCCCGTCGCCAGGTGTCGGGACCGGGGCGGTTTGCAAAGACACGGCCTCTTTGAAATTTGGACTAAGCTTCGTTACGACCAGCTTTTTCATATTGCTCGGTATGGAGGATCCTTTAAAATCCATGAAGTGAGCCGAGTAGGACAGATCTATGATGAAGCGCCGCGTAACCGAATGAACTCCAGAAAGTGCGTCGGTGCCTCTGCGCCCCCCGACGATTACCGAAAACGCCCTCCTACCGTTTCGCACAAACAGCGAGCTGGACATGGCACCGAAATGTGACAAAGTTCACGGGCAACTTGACGGCGCATTTGCGGCGGTAATAAACCCGACCGCCGTTAGCCTGCGCTATAGGCTTCTCCCCTCTCTGCACATGCACCGGGCTGGGCCGGGCCGGGCCAAAACGCGCTTTTAGAACAATAATCAGACTCGCGACAGTTTGCAGCGTGGAGATGTTACTTAAGCAAAAAAAAATAAAAAAAATAAAATGATAATAATAATATAACGACTACAGAATCGGCTGTTTGGGATTAAAACGCTGCACTGGTACAGCCTTGTAAGTAGCACAGCAGCGCCCCAGACTTGTCGTCGGAGTCCCTCCCCTTCCCGGACACGACACTCACTTCCTAGTAAGGTGAAACAAATCAATCCTCATCTCTTAACAAATCCTCAACCTCTTTCCTTCCCACCCAAAAAACCCACAAAAAACCCCCACAAACACCTTACCTACCCTTGTTAAAAACAAACTAGAAATAACACTAAACACATATGAGGGTGTTGCGCACCTAAGTCGCATTTCTATTTGGGGAGCGCTGTTGTCAAAACACGGTAGTGCGCCCACATGTACTGTAGCACCAGGACTACACCTGTAACCAAAACGTGTATTAACGCTACGGGGAATAATCCACCGTTTAGATTTGCCTTCAGCTACGGAACCTGCACGTTTAATACAGTCGCTTTATTGTCATATATCATTTCATTATCGCCTGTTATTACATGTGCCGCTTGCTGGGCGCGTTCACGCAAAGCGCCAATTACAGTACCACGACTGCATCCATTTTTAACATTGGTTACACACACACACCTCCTCCCTGTGGGAATCGAACCCCTAACCCCCCCCTGAGTGTGTCGGCGCCACGCTCAACTCTGAACTACCAGCGCCGCTTTGGTTATTATAAGATAAAGCTGTTATCCAAGTTGTTGTAACAAGCCTATGCGCGCCGCTTATACCGGAGTAGTGCTCGCTGAGGTTTGCTATACGTGCCACATAAGTTTGGTTTAAGTTGATGTGCCGATGTTTCAAGAAGGACAACCCCTTCCTTTGTCAGTGGTTTGGGTTTTTTTAAGCAAAGAGAGAGAGAGGGAGAGAGAGAGGCAGAGAGAGAGAGAGGGGGGAAAAACAAGACAATTAAAAAGATTGACAGGTAGGCTCCTCTGTCAGGGGTGACGCTTGTGGAGAGGGGAGGAGTAAAAATGTAGCAGGAAAAGCCACTCGATGCGTCTGTCTATCAGTTGAGACTGTCTGAAACAGCTTCTGGATCCACCGCGTTTCCATTTTTTCTCGGAGACCTCGGATCACTCCCTGGAGTTTTTTTTTTTGCCTCCCCTTTTTCTTAGTGTTTTTTTTTTCTTGCCTTTGCTACAGGAGAGAGAAATATTTGAGTCCATGTCGATCTGATCTGTTGTCGGCGAGGCTTGGATGCGCCTGCGTCTTGTTTGTTTCACCCCTCTCTCTTTAGTGATATCCTCTCCACCGCATCAAAGCCCCCCCTACCCCAAAAAAACCCACCCCGACTATGTCTAAAAACGCGATGAGATGAGCGGTGAAATTCATTTCCACGACTCTTAAAACGTAAGTAAGAAACCCCGGTCGTCCCGGTTTGTTGTTTTTTTTTTCCTCCTAGAGGAGAGAAAGAGGGAAGGTAGGGGAGGGAGGAAAAAGTCTCCGCCGGACTGGTGAGGCTTGGATCCGGGCTGAGGTGGCGTGGTGGTGACGGGACTGACATTAACCCATCTAATGCCTGTCTATCTCTTTTCTCCCCTCCTTCTTTTTCTCTCTTTCAGGTCGGTGGCAAAAGAGGAGAAGAAAACACGGGGATACATTACATATCAAGAGGTGTGCGGTGCGCTCACACGGGACTTATTTGTTTGGTTATACCGTCAGAGTTGATTTATTTTTGGGGGGTTTTGGTGTGCGTAAAAGGCGCAACAAAGTATCTCCCCTCCTCGCCAAACAAACACGGTGGGTTTTTAGTTGTTGTTTTTTTTTACCCGGGGGGAGTGAACTGAAAACTTAGGGGTTTCGAGGTCTTGCTTGCTGCTGCTTTTCTTCCCCCCCATCCTGCCATGAGAGAGATGAAGGAAGGATGATCTTTGATGGACAAGAAGATGTCAGGAGCTGGCCTCGTCCGTTCGTAATTCTCGAGCGGGTTTGATCGCTGAAGTCAAGCCCACCATTAAGTCCAAAAAAAGAAAAGAAAAGAAAAGACAAGCGAGTTTGAAGAGAAGATTGTGACATTTTTCAGCTGCGATATCAAACCGCCCCACCTCCCCGAAGAAAAAGGGATGATTTTCCTCCACTGACAGACTCGATTTGTGTGTAATTCCTGCATGAGAAGCACCGTGGAAAGTGACGGTCACTATGCCGAGGAGAAAGCAGCAAGAGCCGCGGCGATCAGCAGGTATAACCCGCCCCCCCCACCCACCCCTTTACCACCATTTCCCATCCCTGCACTAGTTTTACCTACAAATATCTCCTTCCACATCCCCTTGTCGTCCTGTGCTGTGCATGCTGCTGCCCGTTCCACAACTCACAATTGTAATTGTTCACGTTATTACATTTAGCGCGCAACTGTTTAAAATGCCGCTAATTGCGCAAATTACGCACAGATCTGCGCAGTGCCACTTTGAGATTATTATCCCCCCCCCCCTTCACTTGCCAGGAAAGTTCTCTTAAGACCGGTAAGATAAACTAAATGGCGTGTTATGGGGGATAAAAGGCTGCTTTTGAGGTTCAAGAGTGAGTAATGATGAATAATTGACTGGGAAAGAAGGGGGAGAAAACTGGTGAGAGCCGGTTCTTTTTTCTTCTTCTTCCTTCTTCCTTTCTCTCAGTTTTATTAGAGGATTGCCATCCTTGATTTGATGCGTGATTGATCGCCTGTCATGTGGCAGTCTTTGATCTATTCATTCCTGATAAACATCAATAAATCCCTCCACGGTAGAGACAGGCGTGCCTCTGGTAGGGTTTAGCGACTCAAACACACAACTCCTCCTGTTGTCTCAATAAGAAAAGAAAAAAAAGTTTTTGAATTAGGTGGATCATCCATATCTCTTGATTTTTAGGGGGAAATGCTAAAGGCAGATGAAGGGGAAGGCGGATGTGTTGAAAAGATCACAGGGGAGAGGAGGGGGGGAAAAAAGCAAACGCTCCTTTTTATCCAGGGAGTTGAATCCCTCACTTATACCCTTCCTGAAGGTAAAAGTATGTTTTGGGTTTGTGTTTTGGTTTTTTTGTTGCACTTTCCCATCCAAATTCACATCCACATTCATTCTGAGACTCCCAAGTCCAAGCAATGGAATCATTATCCACTCCCTGCAGGGGGGAGTGTAATATTTACTATGTGACCAACTGATAAAACCAGGTGTTGGCAGAAGACCGACAAGGTTGACTTCTAGTGGTTTGGATTTGGACTCACCCCTTCTTTTTTTTTTCTCCCCCCCCACCCCTTCTCTCGTCTCCCTGCAGCCTTTAAACAAATGTAAATGAGTGACAGGGGTTTTCTACCTCTGTGCTAATGAGGCCGAGCCTTTGAAGTTAGGCATTAACAACTGGAGTGAACAAAAGACAGTTATAGAATTTTAAAGAGATTTTGAAATATGAGGTGCAAAGCGGACCGAACAGGAGGGCCAGGCGCCGAAGACTTTGAACTCGGCAGGTTTTTTATCATTTTAAGTAGAGGGGGGGGGGGCGGGTAGGGGTGGGGAGGATCATGGTGATGGCGATGATGAGGAGGATGAGGAGCTGTGTGGGATGGAGTGTGAGGAACATTCAACCGGTGCTCGCTCTCTCTCTCGCTCTCTCGCTCTCCATCTCTCTTGCTTGCTTTCTTTCTTTCTTTCTTTCTCCATGCTCTCGCCTCTCTGCTCACATGGTCTCTGAACCCACGCTGTGAAGGAAAGGCCTTCGTCTTTTCAGATGTGGAGCCTGTGATCCCGGGGCTCCCGGTGCTCGGTGCGGCATCACACCGGTGGACAAAAAAAAAAAAAAAAAGGTCGGGAGTCGTGGTTGGACTCCTGTAAGGTTTCCTCCTGTAGACGGAAGCGTGAAAACATGGCATGGCTTTGACCCCCCCCCATCCCTCCATCCCTCCCTCCCTCGCTCCTCTCTCTCTCGAAGCCAACACACACACACACACACACACACCATTGATCCATTAGGCTGTCCATTGAGTGCCGTGTGCATCATGGGTTGTAATGGTCAATCGCAGCTTGGCAAGCGGGATTCTTCCACGAAACATGACAGTCGGTCAGAGATAACACACTACAGCAGCAACAAATAACTATCACACACACACACACACACACACACACACTAACACACACACACCAGCCTGATGGTCCACTGGGAACTGTTACTGACCTGTGGCTTCCTCTCTGTTCTGCTGCTCAGAGAGGAAATTGCTCATGGTAGGACCAAGCATGGAAATCAGGGCTGAGAGAATTAAAAAGCTCCCAGCAACAGTAGTGGACTTGTCTCGGCGGGTTTTTTTTTATTGTCCCCCCCTTCTTTTTTTGTTGGAGAATATTACGTGTTTTGAGAGTATTTTTATATACGACTGTTTCAAAGCCCAGTCCTGTACAAACGAATCCCCCCACATCAGAGAGGGAAGATGGGAGCCCTAATAAGGGAGTTTTTTTTTACGATCAGTTTTTACAATTTGTATTTTTATAATTTGAAGCGCTACAATAAATGTCTCATGTAGCAGCAGTAATTACTGTAGTTTCCCCCCCGAAAAAAATTCAAACTGATTTAATAATACATTTTACAGTACAATAGTGTTGCAGTTACATGAAGCTATTTCTTATTTTTGCAATGAATTTTTGATTTTTTAAAAAATATAGATGCATGCTCAAGCATTTATTTTGAAGCTTTTTATGTGTGTGTGTGTGTGTGTGTGTTGCAACAGAAAATGGCCTCGATATTAGCTATGGTCCTACTGAGGCAAACACACCTAGCCTCCATTAGACGTTATATATCCTTTCCTGATTTTCATCTAGGGAAACTTAATAGGAATTCCAAGGGAGTAGCGTTGAATACCTGCACGTGCAAGAGTGTAAAATATCCCCCCCCCTATTGTGTGTTTATGGCTGCATGTGTGTGTGTGTGTTATTACACTTGTAGCCCCACCTCACCCTCCTCGTTTAAAGGTGGCGAGGACGATAGAGAGAGAGAGAGAGAGAGATGACGAGGAAGAGGGTGGTGGTAAAAAAAAAACACACAAAAAAAACAAACCGGAGTGACGTTCTCTTCCATCCGAGGCCGGGTTGTTATAGCTAGTCTTGGGAGGAGGATGAGGAAGGGAGGAAGGAGGAAAGAAAAGTGGCTCTTTTTTTTTTTTTTTCCCGGGGAAGACAGTGGTTAATTATCAGGAGAGGAGGGGGAGAGAAAAAAGGTAAGGTTGCTTCCCGTCGGCTTCATTAGAGAGAGCCCTAATTATCTGGAGAGCTGATGGATTTGTGACAGGCCCTAACGATTAATGCTGACAAATTCAGTAAGGTGTCAAGTCCGCAGCTGCCTTGATGTAATCAAGTTGATATTATACAGTCCCCATAGCCCCTAGTGCAGCACCAACTCAATTTGCCTGTGCAGGTGACAAATGGACTTTGCTACCTGACTAATCATGTCAGGAGACAATGCCAGTTAATGACCTCAGTAAGCTGCCCCCCCCCACCCCCCCTCCCTCAACCACCACCACCCTTAACCACGTAATAAGCAAGGCCAGAGCAGCTACAGCACACACACACACACCCTCCTCCTCCTCCTGCAGTGCACGGGTTGCAACCTTTATTTTCTCCCCGTCACACACTCATTTCATTTCAATTGGTTACTAACTTTTTTTTATTCCGGGGGGTGGTGGGGGTGGTTTGGTTGGGGCAAGGCAGCAAGGTGTTAAAGTTTCATGTTGTTTGCAAGGAGGGGCGAGATTAGGATTTATTTTTTTTTTTGCACTGTTGCTGGAATATTATTTTTGAAATCTGAATCACCCGGTTGAGGCCAGGTGAAAAGTAGCAACCCTATAAAACGTCTTCGTAGTTTTCGCAGCTCAGCGTGTGTGTTTTCAGGTGTAACCCCACACACACACACACACACCACATCAAAAAAGCACGGCCTCCACCTAGCACGTAGCTACGTAGCGGCTGCAGGTCCTCCGGTATATTCTGAGCTGGGGGTGGGGGGGGATTAATGGTTTTGCGTGCCCGGGGTGTCTAAGATTACACAGCGACCTTTGTGCTCTTACTTGACGACGCTGTTACGTGATATTCTCCCCTCCAAATAATCAACATGCTGAGATTTATGTGCCCCCCCCCCCTCTCTCTCTCTCTCTCTCTCTCTCTCTCTCTCTCCACCCTCCTTACCCCAACCACCTCTCAACAGCCCGGGGAGCACGGCAGTGTATGTTAGGTGTGTTTTACACTTTCTCCTGGATTGTTTTTGTGTTGCACACTGAGACCGAAAACACTCTTTTCGGTTGATTCGGGCTTTTTTGGCTCGGAGCCGGTGGTGCAGGCCTGAAAGTTGGAGTGATTTGAACTTGTGAGCTGGATGGTTTCAGGGCTGTTTTTTTTTTTTTGCGAAGCTACTGGGAAAAAGGAGACGCTTTTTATTTCAATGCAACGGGCGAGAGAGAGTGAGTGTGTGTGTGTGTGTGTGTGTGTGTGTGCAGATCGGAGCTGAGCGGTGTTAGCTTTCCTGCAATGAATAACTTCGACGGGTGTAGCGGTAACCGCGTTAGTCATCCTCTTTAGCGAGGCCTGCCTTAAGAACGCCACCCCCACCCCCAACCTCAACCCCTTCCCCCCTGCAGGAGCTCAAACACGACCTCTAAAAAAAACCGGCAACATTTCTCACTTCCACCATCACGCCGGTCCACCGTTTCCCCCACCTGAAGCCCACCAGAGTATCAGCGCTAACACGCATTGATCCACCGCAGGCTGTGTATTATTTTTTCTTCTTCTTCTTCTTCTTCTTCTTCTGTGTGTGTTTTTTCCTGGCCGTTCCCTCGGTGTGTGTGTGTGTGTGTGTGTTTGGCGGTCGGGCTCGACTAGAGGTTACGCTAATTGGAGCGGCGGTGTCGTTAGCAGGTGGCATCGATCGGCCTCGTCGATAGCCACTTTTGCTCTTGCGCCACCCTCTGAAACTAATAGTTAAATTTGCATCTGGGAATTGAGCCAGTCAAAGGTCAAACATGCTCAACCGGCTCTTCTGACGCCTCCAGTCGCCACAAGCTCCTGGTGTGTTTGCACGTGTGTGTGTGTGTGTGTGTGTTTTCTTGGTTTATTGTCCTCGAGAAAATTCAGTTTCACCAGCCAGTGCGCTCCAAAAAAAAGCCCACATTGACACAAAGCAGTCACAAAATCAAGACCAACAGAGCTATACAACTAATATGATCGACTGGAGGATGTTAGTCGGGGGTTTTGGTTTGGTCGGAGCAGAATCGGTGAATGTTTACACAGATAAGGATGCATTTCACCAGAATTGCGATGCCCTTCCTCGTCTTTTTTCCTTCTTTCTTGATGATTCATTCCGAGGGAAATCTCGACAAAAAAGCTGCCCTCGGGGCACGTTGCTACCATCGGTAGCAGAGCGTCACCCTATCTGCTCTTCAGACACACACACACACACCGTCGACTATAAACACACAGACCGCCAGACTGACAAACAGACAGACCGACACACACACACACACACCTAGACCTTATGCTTAAGTGCAGCCAGGGTGCCTCTGTGGGAGGTCATAATGGAGGTGGCTTAGCATGATGGGAAATCATATCATTAAAGCGGCCAGATGTGCTTTGTTGCCTTGCCTTGCAGCACATAAAAACAGCAGCAAGTCATGGGACAGACCCAAAAAAAAAAACAGAAAGTCTGAAACAGATAGAAAGCAGCCCTCTGGGACTGGGCTGACAAGCGATCGTACTCCTGACTGCTGTAGAAAAACAATTCCCCCCCAAAATAAAGACTTTTGGTTCTCATTTCTCTGCAGCACAACAAAATGTTTACTCTCCGGGTTTTCGTGAAATTCTGATCGGACTCGCGGCCTCGACGAACGGCGCGCTTGTCGCCGTTATCAGCTCCGCGTTGAGCGTGCTTAATTACGATGTAATATTTGTCTTGTGCTGAGTAATTACATTTTGTTAAGGCACCACGGCGGGGGATGTAAAGCTTAAAAGCTCATTAATGAAAAATTGTTGATATGTTGTTTTATTTTTTTGGGTAGTTTTTTTTTTTTTTTTTTTCCTCCCCCCCTCTCTCGCGGTGAGACACGAAGAGAAGATGAGAGGGGAAAGCCGTAGTCTCGCAACATTTAAGGCGCAACAGTTGACATCTCAAATTTTCTTAAGTAAAGTATTAGCTGTAAATCTGCTTTCCAGATCAGTGGCGCGCCTCCTCCGGGGGCTACGGGGGAGGGGGGGGGGGTGTGTGTGGGGGAGTCTGCCAGAGTGAAATTTAACATGTTACTTCCATCAATAAAAGATGAGCAATTACAGAATATTTTGTCTAATAAGTATTTGAATTCCTCGGCGCATGGGGTTGGGGGGGTGAGGGAAAAAAAAAAACACCCACCAAACAAAAAAAAAAAGATGTAGCTTACCCACTCATTACATCAGTTAGCAAGGGGGAGTGAGAGGCAGCGCTTTGATGCCAACAAACAAACAAGACAAACGAGATGGGCCCACTACTGAAGAGCCAGAGCCCCATCCAGGGACACCCAACCCCTGCACACGCCTCCCTCTCCTCTTCCTCTGTGTCTCTTCATCTCTCTCTCTCGCTCTCTCTCTCTTTCACATACCTCTCATCTCGTTTCTCGGCTCTCTCCCTCTCTCTTTATTTCTTCTCCTCTCTCCCAACATGTTTCACATCTCACATCCCTTCCCTCCCCCCCCCCCCTCCCTCTTCTGGATAAATACTCGGGTTTTTTTTTTTGGCACTCAAAAAAGCAAAGAGAGAAGCGGGGAGTGTGTGTGTGTGTGTTGTGTGTGTGTGTGTGTGTGTGTGTGTGTGTGTGTGTGTGCGTGCGAATGAAAAAACGGGATAAAACGTGTGTGTTTTTAAACGGTGGTGTTTCTCCTCTTTTTTTTTTTACCTCAACGGACAAAAGTCACATGGAGATTGTCGGGAAATGAAACGCTGGGAGAGAGCGAATGGGGGAGAGAGAGAGAGAGAGAGAGATCGTTTCACTACATGTTCTCAAGTGTGTGTTGTGTAGTATTTCATATCTTGCGTGGTGTCAAAGCAAATAATGAATCGTCTCCGCACGGTGTCAATGTATAAACTGATTTTTTTTAAGGAACATCTTTCGTGACAATGTTGATCCTGATAAACAGTTGAATTGAATTGAAGAGAGGGAAGGAAAGGAGGAAGGGAGGGAGGGAAGGAAGGGAGGATGGAGATGGAGGATTGGGCTTCCTTGTGTAGTCCAGCAGCAGCGCGGAGGGTTGGAGAGGTGGGGGGTGGGCTGTAGGTGGTGGTGGTGGTGGTTGGGGGTGGGGGGTTGGGGGGTGGAGTATTAGAGCTGACAGATGAACGGGACGATGGACAAATTCTCCCGCAGCAGCTGTGACTGCCGCCATTATCCTGACAGGTGTCAATTAAGAATTACTGCCCGGCCGGCCGACTGCACCCCCCCCACCACCCCTCCACCCCTCCACCCCTACACCCCACCACCCCACCACCCCACCACCCCACCACCCCTCCACCCCACCACCCCCTCCACCTCGCCCAGCTGTCTGTGTGTGAGAGAAGTAACACTTTACCCTTGTCAGTGGTGTTACCCCCGCACCCCCCCCTAGCCCCTTGAAACAGCAGCAGCAGATCAATAGCGTGGCGTATCAGCGATCATGGCTGTTATTATCCAGCTATAGCAGAGTGTATATCTACTGTGACCCCTCAGGGTACAGAACGGGCTCCAGTCAGTGATCATCATAAGGCAACACTAGCATTACAAACTCTATTTTCATATATCTTACCATTTTGGAGTTTAGGAGTGTGTGTGTGTGTGTGTGTGTGTGTGTGTGTGTGTGTAGCCTCTCAGGCTGGCAGACTAGCCCCAGCGCCAGCTCCTCTGAACCCCCCCCCCCCGTTAACTGTTGGCTAATTGAGGGCCGCTGGTGTTCCACATTGTAAAGTGGGGAGATGAGGTCAGTGAGTGGGAAAATGAACAGTTGCCGTCGCCCATCTCGAAGGCTCGCTTCCTCCGAAACCCCCCCGCTGGCTGACAAACACATTTTCGGGGGTGGTGGAGGAGGAGGGGGAGGGGGGGGGGGGCGGACGGGTCGGATCCGAGGGGTGTTTCCTCCATTTTTTTTTTTTTTTTTTTCAGATGGGTTGAACTTTGCAGGCTTCAGTTCAGTCTTCACCAGTGTCTTTGCGCTGGTAAACGTGGAGGATGGAGGACGTGTACTTGAATCCCGCACACCTTTAAGGCACCAGTAGACTCAGCTGGTCAAACTGGTGAAGGTGTGTGTGTGTGTGTGTGTGTGTGTGTGTGTGTGTGAGGCCTCTCAATAGAACAACAGAAGTGGAACATTTTCCATTTGCTCTTCGTTATATAGTAGAGAGCAATGTGTGTTATCGTTTACTCATTTGGTTAAAGTGGCGTGTGTGTGTGTGTGTGTGTGTGTGTGTGTGTGTGTGTGTGTGATAGAGATAGAGATACAAATAAAGCCTCTGAAACAGTTGACCTGCTACATAGATGCTGTTTGGTCTGTCTTGTTTCTACGATAGACCCCTTATTTTTAATTACACAGCGTACGACGTTCCCTCATCCCGCCGGGATGCGTTTTTAGGAATTTGTCAAGTTATTTCCGGGACGTGTGCGCTAGCCGCCGTTACTCGGCTCGCGTTGTGAGCGTTTTTTTTTTTTTTTTTTTCAGTTGCCGGTGCAGAATAAACACGAGAGGCTTCAATGAGGATGGGGGGGGGTAGAAGAAATAAAACAGCAACATGAGAGCGGGTGCAGACGCCTTCCCAGGAATACGCAAGGCGGATTTGCATGTTCACTTGGGAGTTACAGTTTTGGATTTCCTCCCTGGAAATCGTTTGCCGCGGAAAACGAACCCGGGGAGAAGATAATATCAGTGTTATTTCGCTACTCCGGCTTTTATTTGCATATCTCTTGTTTTAAAGAAGGCAGGCCACGGAGTGAAATCCAGTTTGGCTTTTATAGCTTCTCTCTGCATCACCCACCTTTCTCTCTCTCTCTCTCTCTTCCTCTTTTTCTCTCTCTCCGGTACCTTGTGTCTCAAGCTGGCGACCAGACCGCTCCGAGCGATTAGCAAAAAAAACCAAACAGAATATATATATATTTTTTCCTCATCCCCATGCAAATCAACCCCCGTGCTCTCTTATCGACACACACACACACACACACACGCACACACGCACACACACACAGCCCACAACGGTTGTGTGTGTGTGATCACAGTAAACGGCAGCTAAAGCTAAAAAGGGAAGCGCTCCACGTGGAGATGGATGACGGGATTAAATATTAACCGGATGCGGCTGACTTCAGGCCAGTGTTTTTACATAGCGGGGGCCCCTGCCTAGCGGACGCCGCGCATCGATCCCCTCGGCCCCCGGTGCCTTTCTTTTTTAGCGCGTTCGTAATTTTTCACCATCATCTAGCCGCGCCATACCACAGAAGTGAGAGGAGGCCGGTGAACGCCATTCGCCAACCCCCTCCTGCTTTTTAAAGGGGGCAGGTGAGATGGATGATAGCAATTTGAAATTTTGTTTGTGCGTGTGATCATGGAGATTGTTTTTGGTATTACCGCGGTGTAACAATCCCGGTGATTAATTGAGGCGAACGCTCCGCCGGGGGATCGGAGGCGCCGGGGGGGAGGGGCGTCGGGAGGTCGCAGGTTCGCCCCACCTTTTTCTCGGGTCTCGACTCACGAATGCGGCTTCCCCCCTCCCCCCCGGCTGACCTTGGGCTCCAACACACACACATATATGGGTGTGTGTTGGGCCCCCGTTGGAGCTGTTGTTACAACACACACACACCCCTTAGATCTTGCCTCCCACGTACTGCTCTTCTTGACGTACGTCTTTTTCCATTTCCCCGCGCCGCTTCCTCCTCCTCCTCCTCCTCCTCCTCCTCCTCCTGTGATTAAAAGCAAAAAAAATCAGAGGAAAAAAAAAAAAAAAAGCGACTGAACCAAAACAAAATGGCTACAATGGCCACACTGTATACGCAGCAGACGCACATTAGCGCTATGAATGTTCTTCCAGTAGCGGCTGTGTGTGTTTTCAATGTGTTTGTTGTCTACATGTGTATGGCAAGATCCCGTGGGTCACAGAGGCAGCCTGTTAACAGGGTGTGTGTGTGTGTGTGTGGGGGGGGGGGAGGTGGGGGAGTCACACATACACCCCCCACCCCGCCATAGTTGTTGCACTGGTCCTATTGAGGCATTGTGGAGGCCCTGTGGCATTTCTAAATGCAGCGTCAGCGGTGGAGCTCTGCCCTGCAGCCGGTCAGACATGGCCGCTGCTCATCACTCAGCCCTAATGATGCCTTGCCCCAGCACACACACACACACACACACACACACACACACACACACACACACCCGGCACAGAGTGCACATCTGACGGGGTCGCCGGCAGGTCGCGACCCCCAGGTGGCCCGCGGTCCGAGCGCTGCGCTCCTCTGCTTGTTTTTGTTTGCTCTCCCTCTCCGACTCTGGCGGGGTTTCTCTCTCTCTCTGTCGCGTTAGGAGTTCAACAGATACGGGGTTTTCCGAGGCCAACGCCGATACATTTGGACTGCGAATTCGGTCTTTGAAGTCGACCGTTTTCACGACCCAGAAAAATTCCCACCCCCCAAAACATTCCAAGTATTCACTGTTTCAACCCCGGCATTTTATTCTGGTGAGAGTGGGAAAGCCTCTGACACTAAAACTCTCCATTGAAACCCATAATCATAATAACAATAAGACATATGATCAAAATATCTCTTTTAGTGTCATTTCAGGTTAAGGGCTTCTCATAGACAACCAGTATTGATCCGTTCTGCCATCAATAATCTGATCTAGATCTCGATCTAATCCATCAGATCTAATCTATCAGACGGCATCGTGTCCATCTGGTTTCTAATAAAAGGCCAATATCGGCTAAGAGAAATATATCAGTCCAGCCCTACTCTCTCTCTCTCTCTCTCTCTTTTCCTCCTTTGTTTCCTCATTGGCTTCTCCTGCTTTCTTTTCATGCCGTCCTCTCTCTCCTTTCTCTCGTTCTTTCTGTCTCTCGCTCTTTCTCTCTCCTTTAGTCAAAGTAGCCCTGGTCCCCATAGCAACGCATAGTGAACTCTTAATGTCGGGAGTGTGTGAGCAGCCAGATCATTAGTGTGTGTGTGTGTGTGTGTGTGTGTGTGTGTGTGTGCAGCCTGCTCAGTGGCCTCTATCCTTTTCCTCATTCCTGGGATTTCACACAGACACTTCCGTCACTTCGGGCTTGATTTGGCTCATGATGATATTTGCTGATCCAGAATCAGTGTGTTTTTATGTGTTAAATTGTGTGAATTGTGTGTGTGTGTGTGTGTGTGTGTGTGTGAGCACATGGAGATTGAGAGGCGACACTGGGAAACGTCCCTCTGTCACGCCTGACTCACGCTCTGCCTTGTTTCTTTGGCCGTTAAATCTCCAGAGCGCCGATAACAGGTCAGCCGTTGAGAGAGAGAGAAGAGAGGGAGGAGGGGCTTAAAAAAAGAGAGAGGGAGGGAGTGAGAAAAAAACCAGGATATGATTAGAGAGAGAGAGTAAAAAAAAAAAAGTGTGTGCATGAGAGAAAGAGAGATATTCGTCTTCCTTGTGCTGGCTCGCTGTGTGGGCGGCGCGAGGAGTGGAAGGGTCAATGGGATGCCGTGATAGGCTAATCCTCCAGGAAGGGAGGGTTAAAGGCAGGCCTCACGGGAGCAGCTCATTGGCTGGACTCGCTCGCCCTGTGAAATAAAACCTCATCGCTTCTTTGTTTTCTTTTTTTTTTTTACCGTTTGGAGATTGATAGTGCGGGTATTCACTCTGAGATCTCTTTCCGAGTGTGAATATTTATCTGCCTGCATCTGTGTGTGTGTGTGTGTGTGTGTGTGTGTGTGTGTGTGTATATGTGTGTGTGTGTGTGTGTGGCATACTTTCTCGGTTCATTCCAGTTCCTGTGGGAGTGTGTCTGTGTATGTGTGTGTGTGATGTTTCCAGGGCTGTGTGTGCTTGTCCTCCAGTCAGACACATGGATGACAGATGACCCAGTGGGAGACACCAGCCATCCTGCCCAACCGGAATCTGCCTACCCCCCCCTCCCCCCCCTGCCCCCCCCCCCTACTAAAAAAAAGTTCATACTTTGTTTACTTCCTCGGCTTTTTCGCCCATAAATCTTGGATTCACCTCCGACGTGGCGTTGCCCCTTTTTTCCTCAGGTTACAGCTTTGTACGCGACCATAATAGCTGCGTCATTGTGTGTGAGGCAGAACGAACCAGCTGCAACCTGGCTGCATGCATGCCTGTTTTTTGGGAGGGGGGGTGAGGGGGGGGGGAGGCAGAGAAGATAGGGGTGGAGGAAGGAGGAGGCGGAGGAGGGAGCTTACTGGACCAGAGGAAACCTAAATCCTCATATAAAAAGGCCATGCTCTCAGCCCGGGCCGGGGGAGGGAGGGAGAAGGGGGGAGGGAGAGAGAGAGGGAAAAAAGTTGATTTCCTTTTTCAGCAGGGCCATATATCACAGGGCCTCCCAGCTGCAGTGTCACAGGCTGACAGAATGACATGTGTCATTTATCAAAGGGGCCAGGCGGGGGCCTTGGGAAACGTGCACCACAAAGCCTGAGAGAGTTCATTCCAACGCTCAACCCTCCCCTCCCTCCCTCCCTCCCTCCCTCCCCTCCCCTCCCCTCTCTCGTATCCACTCCTTCAGCCCGCCCCCGACCGTACACTCTCCTCCTCGTTTCCCCCCACCACCACCACCACCGCCGCCGCCGCCGCCACCACCTCCACCCTCCCTCCTCGCTCTGCCTGGTGCCAAAAACAGGGCCCTGTAATGTTTTCTTGTCTTCCCCGTGTGCACGGGCATCCGGTGGGTATGGCGTTGTACAGGCGTGTGTGTGTGTGTGTGTTGAAAACTGGCTTTGTTTTCTTTCTTGTTGCCTTTTTACAGTGTAGTTGCTCGTGCCTATATTCCTTACTAACTTTCATTCATTATGTCTCACACACACACACACACACACACACACACACACACTCCATACCTGCCGTCGAAAAGAGTTGTTTGACAGAGTGATTACCACTCGTCTGGCTGGTGGGGCCCCCAGTTGGAGGTCCGCGGGTCACCGTGCTGAGCGCCGGGGGGGGGGGGAGGGGCCGTTACGAAACAGCTCGTCGTAACCGTAGCCTGTCGCTCACGGTAGCGAGCCCTGCCGCGGCACGCCCATCCAACAACGTTGCGTTAATGTCTTACCTCCATTTCCAGCTCCCTCTCATCCATCATCCGCTCACCTTTTCATCCACCCCCCCCCCCCCCGACCCCGGTTAGGGTTAACTCCGTCACAGCCACCTCCAGAATCAATAAACTATCTCACCTGGGTGTGCCCCCGCCCAACCTCCCTCCCCCGTTTTATAGCACCGCTCATTTCCTCCAGCGTGGACAGATTAGAAGTTGAGGGAGGCCAGAGCTCCTGGTGTTGTAGTGAAGCTGGCCCCGTTGCCTGGTCTGTCCATAACCCCCTCTGCCAGAGACGGATGTCTTTTTAAAAAGTTGACATCGACGGTGTGAGCCTCAGTCGGGTATCTTGTAGTTTTTATTGTTAGAAAGGAGACCAGAGATCAAGCAAAACCAGACATATGGTTGGAAGTTTAATAAAAGAAAACACCAAGATTACAAAAGTATTATTAGACTCTGGCGTGTGATTCGGAGCAACACGAAGGTTCGGCTATTCTGATTCACACATGTTTATTTCATGCACCTTCACCCGGTCGCTTTCTGACGCCGGACTATTTTCTGGAGCCTCGGCGGCCCCGGGAGGATCAAGAAGGCGTGAAGAGTGGAAATCTACGGTTAATAATTAAAAAAAAAAACACTGGAGGTGGTGAGCAAGCAGAGACGGGAGGGAGGGAGGGAGGGAGGGAAAAGAGAGAAAAGGAAGACACGGGGGGAGCCCTGCCGGCGGTGTGATGTTTCCTTGCTTTGTCTGCGGGGTTAAAAGACGTGGTACATCATTAAGGGGAATATTCACTGGCGGTGTCACCGGGGGCCGACCTCTCCAACAGGTCACCGAGAGTTCACTCTTTAAACCTCCCCCCCTCTCCCCTGACTCCCCCGTCTCCCCCGCCCTCTATACACACACAGCCATAGGTATGAGTTTTGGTCACACGGTGGCCATTTTGAAATCTTACTTCTTTGGTGTTTTTGTCTATCGTATTACGGCGCGGTAAAAATGTTTTTACTGATATCATGAAGAGGTTTAGGTCCCGCCTTTTACTTTTGATTCGTCCAATCAGCATGTAACCCAACATCAACATGTTTGCTGGGAGGTTTGAACGTCCCTTCACCTCTCCTATCCTCCTATCCGGCCTCTACCTCCCTCTCTCTCTCTGTCCCTCTTCTTTGTCTCCCCCCCCCCTCCCCCCCCAGAGACGGGCCCTTTTCATTTGTCTTCATAAGCCTCATTTATTTTTGCAGCCAGATGTGAGCTGACAGACATCACTCAGTGGACGCCCCCTCCCCCACCCCGCCCCGCCAGCACCCTTGGGCCCGACCCTACAGACCCACACCTACCCTACCTCCTCCCCCTACCCTGCTAGGAGGTCAGGAACACAGTCATCCTCCCCCCCCCACCCACATCGGCATCGCTGGAGATGAATGCGTCTTTAAAGGAGAGATTGATCGTGGATATCAGAGTTATGCCGCCATTCATCACGGCCGGTATTATTCAGACGAGAGGGAGGAACTCCAGAGGCCTGTTTTTGTATTTCGGGGAGGGGACGACGCGGAGGAAGTTTAATAAATTGTAGACGAGTGTGTGTGTGTGTGTGTGTGTGTGTGTGTACTTACACATTCGGCCGTGAGTTGGCCTCTCTTTAAGCTTTGCACCGCCTCAATGCATACGCCAGTGCATATATTTGCTGTTTTTCCTCTTTTTTTTTTTCCCTCTCAGTGTGTGTGTGTGTGTGTGTGTGTGTGTGTGTGTGTGTTGCTTTGCAACGGTTCTCTTAGCATAGATGTCTCCATTGATCCCCAGTGATGTGATCCTCCTTCAGAGTCTTTTCTCATTGGACTTTTTGATTTACGGCTTCATTAGGATCCTTATGCTACCTCCCCTTCCTTTTGTCTCCCTCCCTTAGCCAGGTCACACACACGCACACACACGCACACACACACACACACACACACTAATGAGAGAAGAAAGAGAGGACAAAAAAAAGGAAAGCTGTGTGTAGGGGAAAGCGGCCATAGCAACTCAAGGACTCCGCATCCCCGAACCTTCTGGTATAGTTTTGTTTCTGCTCCGTTTTGTCATCTGGGTGAATAATCTCTCATTACTCATCAAGGCCCCGGCACCTTCTTGTTGTGCCGCGGTTGTGCCCCGGGAGTAGCATGCGGCAGAGGGGTTGGTTTCTTCGGGCGGTGCTTCCCTACCCCTCGGGCAGCCCCACTTGGCTGAAAAGAGCCCCTCATTGTGCGCGCCGTCTTTTATGGCGCTGTCTGAAAAGAGAGAGGGATGCACTCCAGTCGGCATTCAAATGCACGCGGTGAAGCAGCCAGCAGAGCAGGACAAACACCACAGGTTGTAAACGCTTTGAAAAGGGGCTGTGTGTGTGTGTGTGTGTGTGTGTGTGTGTCAGTGTGTGTGCATGTGCGTGCCCGCTCCCTCGACTGAAAGGTTTTTTCCTCTCTCTACCTCCACTTTTTCTCTGCTGATGTTTCCCCCTGTCCACCTGTCTTGCATCGCCGCCTGAAATGACTTTCTTCTTCTTCTTCTTCTTTTCCGCTAAGACGAGAACCTCTAAGTTTCTCTCGTGTTTTTAACCCTCCCCCCCCCTCCTCCCCTCCTCCCCCGCCCGCCATTATCAGGAGTCACGTCATGCAGAAATGTAAAAAAAAAAAAAAAGAAGAAGAAGGTAATCACACTTTGTGCTGGTGCTTTTGTCGTCAGTCCGTGATGGAAATGGGTCTAACTGTGAGATTAGAACCTGCCGCTGACTGATGCTATTAGCCAGATACGCCGTAGACTTTGCTATCTCCCATGAAGGATTAGCGCAAATTATACTGGGAGACGGGCTTGATTTCTCCTCTGCCTGGCTGGATGTGGGCATTTGAGGCACTCTAAGTTGACAGTGTCTGTCTCTGCTTAGTTCTCCGAGACAGGTTGTGTGACAGCTGATGCCAGGCGAGGGCTTAAAAAGTGTGTGTGTGTGTGTGTGTGTGTGTGTGTGTTAGCGCGTCGGACGTGTTTCGGTCCGTGTGTGCGCGAATGTGTGTCTTGTCAGCGTGTGTGTGTGTGTGTGTGTGTGTGTTTGAGTTCTAAACTGACAGGCGAGTGTGTTTGAATGTGATTGCGTCGACTTTTTTTTTTTTTTTTTTTTTTCCTTTCCAGAAAACAGGTTCTCTTTGAGGAAGGTGACAATTGGGAAACGGCTAATTTTAAGCCCGGCGGCGGCAGCGGCTCGTCTTTTAATTCCACACGCTGTTATCTCGAGTTATTTCAAATAATTATGCCGTCTTTCGCGACTGTCCAGGTAGAGACGTTCGCGCGGCCGGGAATCCAGTAAGTAAAGCTGGTCTGAAAGTCAGACTGGGAGCTGGATTTCGCGGAAGAAAAAAAACCAAAACCCCGTCGTAACAGCGAGCTGATCGGGTAATCTCAGAGTGAAGGGTTTGAACTTCGGCGGTCGGCGGGAGTTTGTTCACCTCTCAGGAATGTTGGAGGGAACATGCTAATGCTCCCTGTTTTAGCCCCGCTGTCTCCTCGCCGCCCGCTGATTTAGGAGGCTGACATGTCCTTTAATGTTAGGTAGTAAACCGGAGGGGTGGATTTATGGGTCCGAGGCCTTGTTCCCCCCCACGCCCGCCCCGGTTCCAGCCTCGCTGCCTTTCGGTGCGTTTTCACACCTAGCCGGTTCAGAGGAGTTATTTGGAAGCCGCCGGCTGTTTCCCCCGGTTCGTCGGGGGTTTGGTTCGGCCTTATGAGAACACAGCAGGCCGCGTTGAGAGGGAGTTTGGTTTTGGACTGAGAGTCATGTGATCCGACTCAGGAAGCTCTGGTCAATGCGGGGTTAAACGGGGTTAAGGGCGAGTTTTACCCCGAGAGAAAGTCCTTTTCTGCACCAAATGTCTGACCAACCCAGGAAATGCCAGCAGCCATGTGGCTTGTGTTGATGGATTATGATTTGCTGGATATTGTGCATGTGAAACCCAACCGAACCAATGCCTCAATTCAGCAAAACAACCAACTCCTCTCCTGATTCAGACCACATCAAACCATCTATGCGGTTAGGTTCAGCGGCGACCCATCTTTTGATTCACCTCTTCTTCTCCTCCCTCTCCTCCATCCTCCTTCTCTCTCATCCTCTCAGTTTGTGTGGTGCGATGCACAACAGCGCTTTGCTTATGTCAGCAGCGGTAAAAGAGGTCAAAGTAGTCGGATTAGAC
This sequence comes from Hoplostethus atlanticus, assembly GCA_034670405.1. Taxonomy (NCBI): domain Eukaryota; kingdom Metazoa; phylum Chordata; class Actinopteri; order Trachichthyiformes; family Trachichthyidae; genus Hoplostethus; species Hoplostethus atlanticus. The sequence goes on along the minus strand of JAXDDX010000005.1, from coordinate 3,881,603 downwards.
CGATATACCGGTTTGCCGATATTGTCCTTTTTATGAAGCTGTCAAATATCGGCCAATCGGCGTCGCCCACCTTTTGACGTGACGGCGGTGCCTCTCTGACCGCAGCTAGTGAATATAGTTTTATCATTTATACATCAGATGACCTGAGAAGTCATTCCAGTGTGGTGTGGGAGGATTTTACTCAACAGTCTGTAAAAGCTGCAGTGAAACCTGCTGAAATGTCTTAGTGTCCCATGATGCTCTAAATGACGTGGGGACCGGCTAGCGGCAGCTTCAGTCAAAAAACAATGTCGTCGGTATCGGCCTCCGCGGGCCCATATCGGTTCGAATGCTACGCAGATGCTCCAAATCAGTCTCAGTGTCTCCTCGACACAGTTTGACTGATCAGTCCGAGGCCTAGTTTGCCTCCGCCAGCATGGGACCCGATGTTCGTTTCTCTATTTATTTCCACGGCTGATGCGTTTCTCCCCATATAAAGACACTCCATGTCCGACCGTGTCACCGCGTGATGGATTGCACCGTCCTCTTCTCTCAGGAAGAGAAAAAAGGGGGGATGGTGGAAAGAAATAAAGACAGAGGGGAAAGAATGAGTGAGAGAGAGAGAGAGAGAGAGAGAGAGGGAGGAAGTGGAGTGGTGTGGTGCAGCAGTGAAGGACATGGCAGCTTAGCGCCGGCCAAAAAGACTGTGCTGAACACCTGCTCCTGTCTCCAACGCCCCTTCAACCTCCTCATTACCTGTCAATCTATCACAAGGCAGCCAGATCAAATGTCTGCAGCAGCCAGGACTCGCGCGCAGGGGAGGGAGGCGTGGAGGGGGGAGGAGTGAGGAAAGAAAGGAAGGGGAGAGAGGGACAGATTGTCTGGAAGAGGGGGGGGGGAAAAAAGAAAGAAGTGCAAGTAAATGGAGCGTATGTGAGATCTGTTTATGAGGTGGAGTAAACTCTGGTGGGAGTTTGTCTCGGGATGCTCGGGGTTTGTCGGTTTGGTGCGGGACTAGGCCCAAAATTGGGTTTTAGCGTTATGAGATGAAGCTAGGAGATGAAAAAAAATCAGACAACCAGAAATGGAAGATTTGGAAAGGTGAAAAAAGTCCCATCAGAGGTGCGTTCAGGACCGGCTGATAGTTTGTTGGCCTGCGTCTGATAATTCATCACGTTGACCAAATAGCAGCAGCTTTGGAAGTTTTGGTGGTAAATGATTGTCTTGCTGTTGTCTTGCTTCCACTGTTTTTTTTTTTTGTGTATGGCAGTGTACTAAATACTGCCCTTCACACACACACACACACACACACACACACACACACACACACACACACACACCCTCCCCATCTCTGTCTGGCCATTGATTGGCGTCTCTGTGTAAAAAAGGTGAATCTTTGACAGACAAGCGCCTCTGCAGGGAGGCGGGGCATGCGGTTTTGGATTACAGCGACAAGGCCGCTGCCTCTGTGTGTGTGTGTGTGTGTGTGTGTTCTCTATGTGAGAGTGTATGTGCACATTTTTTGTGTGTATATCTGTAAATGTGTATTGTGTATTGTGTGTGTTTGTACAAGAGAATGCGTGGGTGTGCAAGCGTGTGTGTTTGTACAGGCGAGAGGAGGATGTGTGTATGTGTAAATGTGTAAATTTGTTCTGTGTGTGTGTGTGTGTGTGTGTGTGTGTTTAAAGGTGGATGAGTCTTAGCTCATCAAGGTGCATTAGTGCATGCATGACCAGTCCCAGCCCTCTACTTCTGATCCCTTTCAGTTTCTACTCTCTCTCTCTCTCTCTCGCTGTCCTCCCCTAGCTCTCTCGCCCCTCTCTCTCCCTCAGTGTGTGAGCTCTGGTGATTTACGGTAATTATCCATCGTTGGGTCATCTATCAGGCTGGCCGTTGCTAGGAGATAGAAGCAGCTGCTGCTGGCTGTTGTCTTGTCAGAGACAGTGTGTGTGTGTGTGTGTGTATGTGTGTGTGTGTCTGTATATGTGCTTGTGTTTGTGTTCATTGGTGAATGTGTGTGTCTGTCTTGTACAGTTTTTTTTCAAACCAATATGGTTCGAATGTCTACACTGTTGTTTGTTGGTTTTTGAAAATGTACGATTTCTATCCTGTTTTGGAAATATTGTTTCTGTGTGTGTGTGTGTGTGTGTGTGTGTGTGTGTGTGTGTGCTCAGGTGAAGTGCTCCATTGATGTAGGGATTTAAAGGCACAGGTGGCAGTGAAGAATGAAGCCGATGGATGGAGGGATGGATTATGGGAAGGGGGGGAGGGTTTGGGGCGGATGGATGGGAGGTGGGGTCAGTGGTTGTAAGAGGCCAGGTGGAGTATGAGTGGGGAGGCAGCTTTAAAAGCACAGGTGTATGTGTGTGTGTGTATGTGTGTGTGTGTGTGTGTGTGTGTAATAGACAGGGGAGCTGTATGACAAATTTATCCAGGCAGATGGAAGTTGGAAGAAGTCGGGCCATGGGGAGTAGTTTTAGGGGCTGTGTAAGTGTGTGTGTGTTTGTTGTGTGTGTGTGTGTGTGTGTGTGTGTGTGTGTGTGTGTGGTGCGTGTGTGTGTGTGTGTGTGTGGAGGGGGGGGTTGTTTTGGCAGGTGATGGTCCCACAGATGGTTGCTGGTTCAGATCCCCGCTGAGGGGCCTACTTCTCCTCATCCCGCCTTTATAATCCTCTACAACCCATTGTGTTGAACCCGTTTCAGGTTCCCTGTTCAAGCAGAGAGCCCCCCGATAATATTTTAAGGTTAACTGCGAGCCCGCTAGTCTAAACAGTCCAGTGCTGCCACGGAACAGAACGAGAGGGGAGGCTCCAAGGAAAGAGCAGAAGAGGACGTTATCATCGCGGGGTGTCGCGGTAACCCAGAACTGGGAGAACTGGGCGAAGTGGGAGGCGTGCACAGTGGAATACTGGAACGTGTCAAAAAGACTGGCTCAAAACATTTCTGTCTCTGGTAATAATAATAATGATAATAAGAATAATTAGAATTATTATACTATTAGTTATAATAAAAATCACAAGAATAATACAATAAAAACAAAAATTTGAGCAATAAATAAAAAAAAAAAATAGGACTACTACCACTAATAATAATAATAAAATAAATACAATTCTAAAGAGTAAATGCACAGAATAATACAAAAAAAAAAAATAGGACCAAATCAAAAGCAAGAATAAAATAAGGTTCATTCCCGAGCCTTTATTCTGAAGCCTAGACTGCAGAACGAGCAAAAGAAGGCCCCTTACGCCGCCGTCCTCTCCTTATGTTCTACTTCCTGGCAGTTGCACGGAGGTCGTCTTTGCTTAACGCTTTCGGCGGATGTGTAAAGCCACGCTTCCGCGCGCGACGCTAACTGTAAATACCACCTCCACCCTCGGCTCTCTCCGTACCGGACTAATTAGCGGCGGTTAGCATTTGTCATTGCGTTGAGGGGTGAAGATTAGGAGCACCTCTCAATTAATCTGCAATCAGCCTGTTTGTTCATTAGCTAACCTGTTCTAAGTGGCCTTAAGGGCCCTTGTGTAATTAGCTAAGCTGCTGGTAAGCAGGCCGCGCGTGTTGACATTGACCTGAAGCACGCACGTACACACACGTGCACGCGTACACACACCCGCACATGCACGATGCACGATGCACATGCACGGGCGCGACACTTTTACGGTTTTCCGCAGACATTTCCAGTCACGAACCTCCGGGGCTCGCAATCAATTTTTTTACACGTGCACACACACACTGTACCTTGTGTGTGCGTGTTGTTCAGGCAAAACAAACGTGCAAACTCATACACACACACATGCCAACACACACTGATTCACATTTCACACGCATCCCAATAGACACATTTGCACATAGTCACGCTAGCACCGACTGTTCCTCCCTCGACTCCAAACCATGAAAAGCTTTCCTAGAAATGGTACGGTGGGTGGCGAGGGGGGCGAGGGGGGCAGGGGGGGGGGGCTATACTGTACACCCGCATGCACACACACTCTTTTTTGAACGTTGCATCCTTTTTAAGTGCGTCAAACATCCCCCACCTAAATGAACAGCCTTCTCCGCCGCTGTGTCGAAGCGTTTTCTAACTCGCTCACTTCAAAGCCATTTGTTTACTCCGCTGCCTCCTGACATTGTCTGCGGTAATTAAAGGAGCGCTCTGAAAATTTATGGTTTAATTATACAGGCCTTGTTATGCAGAGGCGACCGGGATGAGCTGATATGCTCAATAAAAATAAATAAATTCCATACTGGTTTATTGAACCTGCGTGGAGGGCACGGCGCAATCGTTTTCAAGCCGCTCAGGTGTGTGCGTGTGGTGTGTGTGTGCGGTGTATTCGTACATGCTTTTGTATGCATATGTGTGTGTATGTTTATTTATGTATTAGCTCGCTGGACACAGCTGCAGCACAGTGCGGAGTGTGAGCGCGGGGGGAAAAAAAAAATAATAATAAAATAAGGCAAATGAATTGCAATCGATCGGCGCCGGTTCACTCTATTGATCCCCCCCCCAGCATGTTAAACCCTGCTGTACTCCATGAAGAACGCTCATTCAGTCAGTGTGGGCTCAGCTCCCACACACACACACACACACACACACACACACACACACACCCAACCTCCACCCCCCTTTGCGATAGCGGACAGGAAAACCAGCCAATACATGGCTGTAAATGTCTCCCTGTGTTGTGTTAAAGACTAGTAGCGTTAGCAGCACCGGCAACGGAAGATTCATTTGGTGCTGTGTACATGTGTGTCTGTGCTTATATGTGTGTGTTTGGGTGTGTGTCGAGTTTTTGTGCATGCACAGTTAATGGAGAGAGTGATCTTGGCTGTGGCCCACGAGCTGCTTCTCTGAACTGATCTTTGAGTTGGGTATAAATAGCGCCGACTCTATAAATAAAACAGCAGCACCTTTCACACTCTCACTCTCTCTCTCACACACACACACACACACACACACACACACACACACACATGAACTGGCCCACACGCTATACTTCTTGGATTCTGCCCCCCCACCCACACACAAACACCCACGTAGCCCCTCCCGTCGATCGATATATCATCCTCTAGAGGTCAGATTGAAGGCTGTTTATGGGACGCATTGACATATTTACATGAGAGACTGCCCCTGTACCTGCATAGCACTCGCCACTTCTCTGACCTCTGACCCCTACAGGACACCGATCCAGGCTGGGAGGTCATAACACATTGGGATGAATGCCTCTGTCCATTAGCACATCATTGGCTGTTAGGAATAAGTGTTATGTGGTCACAATCAAAAATGCGACATTTTTTGGCGACAACCCCAAACTGGGATATCTTCATTAAAGTTTGAGGTGTCGATAAGAATTTTATGAGGGTACTCCTCTATAATATATGAAATAATAACCACCCTCTGTAGGGTTCACACACTTTCAAGCATGGCTGTACAAGACGTTTTTGGTATATTAGCCTGTTGGTCATTGGCCTGTGAAATGATAAGAACATAGACACCAAAATCATCCATGTGTCCCCAGTTGATCATTGGCTTCAATGCTCCATGCTAACACTAGCATACACCATGTTGAGTGATAGTAGGTGACTTGCATTATGAGAAAATGAGAACTTAGCAGGGACTACTTTCCCTGTTTCCATAGGAAGTGAGGCTGCGTACAGCTACAAATCACTGTGTAGCGGATTAATTGGATGACTGAATTTAAATGTAGGAATCTACAGGCCGTATAATAAAAAAAAACCTTTTGTGTTTTGTCAGTCTTCTTACTTTTGGATAATGCTAGTGGCCTACTATCACTCAACATAGTGTATGCTAAAGTGTTAGCATGGAGCTTACTATCATTCAATATAGTGTATGCTAAAGTGTTAGCATGGAGCCTACTATCACTCAACATAGTGTATGCTAAAGTGTTAGCATGGAGCCTACTATCACTCAACATAGTGTATGCTAAAGTGTTAGCATGGAGCCTACTATCACTCAACATAGTGTATGCTAAAGTGTTAGCATGGAGCTTACTATCATTCAATATAGTGTATGCTAAAGTGTTAGCATGGAGCCTACTATCACTCAACATAGTGTATGCTAAAGTGTTAGCACGGAGCCTACAATCACTCGATATAGTGTATGCTAAAGTGTTAGCATGGAGCATCGAAGCCAGTGATCTACCAGCGACACATGGACGGCTTTGGTTTATGTTCTCCTCACTTAACGGGTAGAAATTGAAATTTGACAAGCTTCCAACAAACGTGATGTATTCCTGTAAAGCGCTAGCTGGACTGTACAGTGAGCACAGTGGTATTTTGGTTGGCGGGTTGACTCACTTGACTGACTCTTTTATCAGCGATGCAATAATACCGAATACACGCCAATAATACTGAATTTCAACAGTAACCCCAGTTGCTAATTTCTACGTCAGTCCATTATGTAGCTGTGTGTGTGTGTGTGTGTGTGTGAAGAACAGCATGTCCTGTCCACCGCTGTCTGCCAAGCTCAACTCAGGCTAGAAGTGTTTTGAAATGGGGTGTGTGTGTGTCTGTCAGTGTGTGTGTGTGTGTGTGTGTGTGTGTGTGTGTGGGGGGGGGGGGTAGATAAATTGGTACAGCGAGCTGGAATGCTGCAGCAGTTATTTAAGGCCCTGTAGGTGCCTTGGCCATATGCTCCCATTATTCCGCTTGGGAGGGGCCCATGTGGGCGTGCATGCAAGGCTGGAGAGTGGAGGGTGGGAGAGCGCGAGAGAGAGAGAGAGAGCGAGAGAGACCAAAAAGGAGGGGGTGTTGGAGGGAAATGAGAGGGGAATTATTTTAAGGAGAGCCCTCCCTATCAAGCGCGGGAGGAATTTTTAAGAACGGCACACCGGTGGAGAAGCGACGGGGACGAGAAAGAATTAGCTTTGGAAGTAAATGATCGCCTTCACCCTCAATATCCGGCTCTTTCGCCGCCGCCGTTGCATAATTCATCTCGTCAAACGGCACGACAGATTATAATTCATGGAACTCCTGAACTTCTCAGGGTGACGCTTCCTCCTAGGTCAGGGTGTTCTTAGGCAATTTTCATGCAGCTTGATAAGCTTTTGTTGCACCGACCAACCTCCCCCCTCAACATACGGGCAGAGTTTGGTTGTTGCTTATTGATTTTTTTGTGATGTAAGTGCTTCCCGCAATTGAATTTGACCCAATAGCATCGAATTGGCCACCTTTCTACACTGTATGTGGGAGAGATAATAGTGGAGGGAGTGAAACCTCCGATTGGAATAGCCATTTTTATACATTCTCTAATTGGGATTATTTCTAGTCAATTACCGTGAAATCAAACTTTTCGAGGGCCCTTGGGTGGTCCCCCCCATACCCCACTCTCTTAAGCCACTCTTTATGCTCTGTACTATAGGTAACTGGATATCTGTTCATTATGAGGAAACAGGAAAGCCCAGATATAGGCCTGCTGTTGCTGCCGTTGTATCTCTCTCTCTCTCTCTCTCTCTCTCTCTCTCTCTGTCTTTCTCTATCTATCTCTCTCTCTCGCTCTCGTCAGGCTGAGGCCTGTGTTTCTGATCAGGGCATTGCTCTCATGTTAGCCGCTCCACGGGAAACACATCCCAGCATTCCCTCTGACACGCCGGCAGCAGCATTACCATAATTGGCTTTTCTACATGACGGGACAGAGGAAATAATAATGTCATTTTATTTACAGCCCTCTTGTCCCGGTCCGAGAGCTATCACCCCCCTCCCCCCCTTCCTCCTCCTCATCCCTCCTCCATCCCTCCCTCTTTCTCTTCTCCTCACATACACTTACATACCCCCCCTCCTCCTCCTCCTCTATCTCATCTCTCTCTCTCTCTGTCTGTGCAGGGCGCGAGTCTCGTTCTGCCACGGCGTGTAGGTCAAGCGATGGCTTTTTGATCAGCTCCTGTCCAAAGCCATCAGGGCTGAGAGGCACGTAATGGAGAGCGGGGTGACAAACAGAATCTGGGGAAGGAATAAGACTGCCAGTTTCCTATTAGAGGCCGGCCTAAACGGCCCATGCACCCCCCCCCCCCCCCGCTTCACCAACCACCCCCCCCCCCCCCCCCCCTCATTCCATGCTGCGAACCCACTCCTGCACCGCCTAAATCACATGAGTGAAGGGGCCCGCGATTGGACATTAGTGCCGCAAATGACTGCCGTGATTGCCCCCTCTTCCCAAACTCGCATCAAATAAATAAAGAAATGTGTGTAAATAAATAGAAGGAGGGGTGTTAGAGAGATGGAGCTGGTGGTGGCGGCGGTGGTGGGTGAGGGGGGGGGGGGGATGACTGGTTTCATCCCCATCTCTTCCTCCCACCCCACACTCCGTCTCTCTCTCTCGTTTCATCGCCTTTCTGCCTTTCTTATCTGGTTTGTTTGGCTTTGACAGCGGCCAAATGGTGAAGCTCCGCGAGCCTGACAGAGAGTTTTATTGATTTAACAACCAGCAGACTCTCAGCAAAGAAAAGGGAGAAGGCGAAAAAAAAAAAAAGAGAGAGAAAAAAAATGGGAAGGGCGGACAAAGATACCAGAGTTTTGAAAAAGAATGATATGTTTCTTGCCTCCACTCCCTTGCCAAAATGCTGATGTGTCCGCGGCTTGTGTTTCATTTTGCTATCATTTACAAAAATCCAATCGTACACAAAGTCAAGCAACGCCGTCCCGTTGCTGAGGACACGGGGGCGTTCACCGCACTACTCTTTCCCATCATGAAAAAAACTCCTAACATCGCATCGAGCTGTCTGTTGCGTTCTTCTGCAACAGGACTGCAAACGTTCGGCCCTGGTCTGGTCTCTGAGAAACCGAGAAAGGAGGTGGGCTACTCCGGCATTGTCTGGTTTTAGGTAGCGGTTTGATATATAGAACCATAACGAGAGATATGTTGAATAAAAAAAATGAATAAAAAAAGGCATATCAGAATAAAAGACCCAGTTTGGTTTTTAAAAGCTCTTACATGCTTAATTGGAATATTTCATGATTTCTGAAGTGGTTCTTTCACCATAAAAGTCCTTTATAGAACTATTTGAGAACCTTTCTAAAAGGGGTCTTTACAGCGCTGGTTCTCAAAGTCCCCAACAAAATGAGAAATAGTTTGATTTCACTAGAATAAAATGTGCTAGAAATGATCCCAGTTAGAGAATGGGGGTGTGTATTTCAGGGGTTGACATGAGAATTTACTGCACAATAGAGCGTCTATGTAGAACCAGCATGAGCATGGTGCTAGGAAGAACATCTCTAAAAGGATTCTGTACCAAAAAGGGTTCTGCTATTGTGCAAACCTAAAGAACCATTTTGTCCTGTACATATTGAACCCTTTTTGTTCCGAGTGTAGCAGCCCTGCACGGGTTTTGATGCACTCGGATGCTGATGTTTGGTCTGTTAGTGTGTGTTGTCGGTGATCTGGCGTGGCTGGTGGGAGGTTTGATCACTGCCGTTTGTGACAGTGAGTCTGCGGTGCTATCCCGGCCACGCCGCCGCCTGTCTCCTTGACGGCGGCACGTCCCCGAGCAAAAGTGACAGGCGCTTTGGCGCCCGTGCAGATGGCCCTGCTCACAGCCATCACCCGCTCGGCAAACCAAACCGCCTGGGACGGCACGCCAGCCCAACCTCCTTCCCGAGCCCGCCCCTCGGTGCTGGTGTCGCTCCGCATATATGCGTCCAGGACACGGAGAGGAGGAGGAGGAGAGGAGGAGGAGGAGGAGGAGGAGGCCTAATCTGGTCACCAGTCAGATTCACACAGTCGTCGTGTTGCATTTGTTGTCAACAGTGATTGAGCAGATACAGCTGATATGCAGTCCTTAGTATTTTTTTTCAATCACATGCTTCAGATTTGAGCGTCCTGTCAGAATAGATGCAAGCTATCAAAACAAATGCAGAGACTGTGTTCATCGGGCTAGCGTTAGCCACGTTTCATCACCTAGATGGTACATTCATGCTTTGTGAAACCGTCCACTTGCTGGTTGTGATTCTTACAGATGTCTGTCTCTTGCCAGTCTTTTGTCTGCGCGCTTTTGATATCTCCCTCTTTGTTGTTTCCATGACAACGTGGCAGGACAGGCATTGATTGACAGGGATCGTCAAAGGGTTCCCTGGCGTCCTGTTCAGTGTTCGAAGCCCCTCCCTGCTGCAGCCTGTGTTTTGTCACTCACCCAGGGATATTTCTGATGTGCTGCCTCTCATTCCTTCTGTCTGTGTTTGTGTGTGTGTATGTGTGTGAGAGAGAGAGTGTGTGTGTTAAGCACTGCCAACGATCAGGGTTTATCTATTTTCTTGGCTGCAGCGGACATGAGTGACTCACATAGGTAATTCCTACTGTATGTTTTCGCTCTTTGCGTAGGCTCGAGAGGAACGGATGGCCATTCTGCAGGATGCCTTGTATATTAAATGGCTGATATGTGTTGATAGCCTCCTGTTTCTGGAAGCGGGTTACCGAGGGGGTGGGGGGGATGGGGGGAGGCACAGTAACAGAAGACACTCTGCAGATGTGTTGTAGAGAGTACAGCACATAATGCTAATCTGCTGTGTTAGGGATTTTCAGGAGTTTTAGAAACTGTCTCGGTCTCAGTCTGTCAGTGGGATTGAAGCGCAGCCAGGTTCTCCTGTAGTGCTCTCATTTCACTGAAATCCTGTCAGGCGTTAGGGGAGTATGTTGCTCATTTGGAGAAGGGTGTATCAGTAGCACACAGTGAACTCAAGACTTAGAGGCAATATTGTGGTCGGTGGGGTTTTTAAGTTTGCACTGTTGGAGCAAACATGTATGAGCGACCCGGTGTGTGTGTGTGTGTGTGTGTGTGTGCGGTACACGTATGAGCATGGGAAAAATCGTGCAGGCGAACACATATGCACATCATCGCACACGTGCACACACGCAGTCACAGCGAGTGGTGCAGCTGCTCACCTCCCCCACCACCCTCCCCCACCCCCTCCTCCTCCTCCTCCACCCTCCGCCCATCTCCTCTCAGGCAGCAGTAAATGGTGCCAGTGTATATATATCAGGTATTATGTCCACTTAGATTATGATATGACAGGTTAGCGTGCCGTTTGAAGCTGACAGCACATCTGTTTCATCAGGAGAGACTGATACTGGCATCTAGGACACACATCTCACCATGCAGGAAGGAGATAAAGGAAGAAGCTAGGGGGCCGTCTTTCCTGTCTCCCTCCCTCCCTCCCTCCCTCGCCCTTTCTCTCGTCTCCTCTCCCTCCTCTTTCTCCTGCACCCCTCCCCACCTCCTGCTTACTTTCTCTTTCTACACCCCCCCCACCCACCACATCTCTCCGTCTCATTCACTCGCTCTCCCCCCACCACCTCCTGTCTCTCCTGCTTACTGATGCTTGCTGTATCTTCCCTAACACCCATGCACACACACACACACACACACACACGGTCTAGCCCTCCATCTCATTTGCCTTTACACCGGCGAACCTGTTACATCTCGGCTCTGTTTAGTTCCCTTTCTCCACGCCTTGATCTTTTGATCGCGGGTTCGCTTTCCTCCTTTAATCTATCGTCTTGTCATGTGTTGTCCGCGCCGTTTTGCATCACGTAACAGTAGTCGATTTCACGAAGGCATGAATTCTGTCTGCCCCAGGCTCCCCCTCTTTATCAATGACTGAGGCAGCCTCAAACCAAATTCCATTGTTTTTCCAATTCTGGTGCTTATTAACTCAAAGGCGGTGACTCAAAGGGAGCGTTAGCAAATGCTGCAATATCTCAAAGTGAGTGTTTTGTTTCTCTCCCTCCTGCTGAGTTGCATAACCTTAACATGTGAGGAGCTTCAGTGTGGATGAGTGAGAGGTGCTAAAGCATGGGGAAGAAAGGGAGAAAGAAAGAGAAAGAAAGAGTTGAGCATGCAAGCTTGCAGCTGGCTAACAAGGCCAAGCAGCCAGTGATTTCCCAGGAACATGAGGCATCTGTGGAGGAATAGGGAGTTGGGAAGGGAAAGGACAACTGTCAGATGCTTAGTGATTTATTTTTCCCTTGGAGGCTTTTTTCACCACTGGCTTTCAGAGATGTGTGTAAAATACACACAAACTCACGCATGCATGCACACACACTCACACTGGATGTGAATAAAAGCCTACATTTCCCATCATTGAGTATTCATTCCATGTTATTTTGACAGTGGTCCTGTTAGTGTGCTGTAAATATTTCATTTCACTGAGCTGACCTCTTTATCATCTCCTCTTATCTCCCCTTCTTTGTCTTCTTTCCTCTCTCTCTGTGCTCCAGCGTACGTGCCCGAGGATGAGGTTAAGGCAGCCGCTCACGATGAGGAAGAGCACCTGCAGGACGATGGCCTCTCATTGGACGGCCAGGACACTGAGTTCCTGTGCAATGAGGAAGAGGAAGACATAGACGGAGGCCAGCCGCCTAGCTACAGAGACTCTCCACTCAGTAATGGCACCAACCCTGATGCCGGCTACGGCTCTCCGCTCAGCGATGCCAGCGACCGGCTCACCGACTTCAAGAGCACCTCTTCCAGAGACGGTCAAGAGAGGGAGGGCGCTGCTTTTCCCTTCCGCCCCAACAATGGCCTCACCCTCCAGGATAGCCTGGCACAGATGAAAGCCGTCTATGCAAACCTCATCTCAGATGCCTCTTGGTCCAGCATCGCGATGGACATCATGAATTCCAAGCCTGCTGCAGCTGGCAGTATCAACAGTGCCCTCGCCACAGCAGCACCCACCTCTACTGCCTCTGTCTCCACAACTACTACCATAAACAAGAGCAGTGGGGTCAGCACGGCTAGCAGCCACCACAATGGAAGGAGCTCCAGCACCACTGTCAACCATACAGGCAGTGGAAGTGGCAATACTAATGGCACGGCAGCTAGCTCTGTTAGCAGCCACAGTGGAACCAGCAGCAGTGGGGTCAGCAGTGGGGGGGCTAGTAATGGTAGTGGTGTGGCATATGACTGGCACCAGGCAGCCCTTGCCAAGACTTTTCAGCACAATCCCTACCACCTGCTACCAGAGCCTAGCCTCTTCAGCACGGTGCAGCTCTACCGGCAGAACAACAAGCTCTACGGCTCCGTCTTCACCGGGGCTAGCAAGTTTCGCTGCAAAGACTGCAGCGCTGCCTACGACACGCTGGTGGGATTGACGGTCCACATGAATGAGACAGGCCACTACCGAGATGACAACAAGGACAAGGAGGAGGACCGGGGTAAGCGCTGGTCCAAACCCCGCAAGCGCTCCCTCATGGAGATGGAGGGGAAAGAGGATGCCCAGAAAGTGCTGAAGTGCATGTACTGTGGCCACTCATTCGAGTCCCTGCAGGATCTCAGCGTCCATATGATCAAGACCAAGCATTACCAGAAAGTGCCTCTCAAAGAACCAGTGCCAGCCTTGGCCACTAAACTGCTGTCCTCTTCGGCCAAAAAACGAGCTCTCCAGGATGCCATAGTCTCCCCATGCTCCCCAGACTCTGTCCATGCTGGTAGTGGTAATTTGTCCCATGGGGATCCTGGCAAAGATCCAAAAGCCACAGCTAACCCCTATGTTACACCTAATAACCGTTATGGCTACCAGAACGGTGCCAGCTACACGTGGCAGTTTGAAGCCCGTAAAGCCCAGATCCTCAAATGCATGGAGTGTGGGAGCTCCCATGATACACTGCAGCAGCTGACTGCCCACATGATGGTCACGGGTCACTTTCTGAAGGTCACAACCTCAGCTTCCAAGAAGGGCAAACAGCTGGTGTTCGATCCTGTGGTGGAAGAGAAGATCCAATCCATCCCACTGCCGCCGACCACCACCAGGCTCCCTGTCCCCAGTAACATTAAGTCTCAGCCAGTGTCCCCAGCTCTCTCCTCTGGCTCCGAGGAAAAGAGGGAAGGGTGTGAGGATGAAAAAATAGAAGGTAGTGAGCTAGGGGAGAAAAAAATAAAGGAGGAGAAAGAGGACCCAGGTGAAAGATCTGAGGCAGATGGCACGTCATATAAATATCTTAGAGAAGAAGACCTGGAGACGCCCAAAGGGGGGTTTAGATATTCTCAAGTCCCTTGAGAATACTGTATCCAGTGCCATTAGCAAGGCCCAGACTGGCACACCCACATGGGGCGGCTACCCCAGCATTCATGCAGCCTACCAGCTCCAGGGCATGAAGAGCTCCACCACTATTCTGCCCCCAACAGTTCAGAGCGTCCAAATGCAGCCGATGTATAATAGCGGGCTTCGGGGCCTTGTGAGCGACCCGAGCTCAGTCATCCACTCCCCCCGGAGCCCTTCCTCCCCTCCCCCGCTCAGGAGCAATGTAACTGCCATGGAGGAGCTGGTGGAGAAAGTGACAGGGAAAGCTGCCACTGTGAAGAAAGAGAAAGACGAGAAGATGGTGAGCCTGGACCGCTGCCGGCCCCCGTCCTCGGTTAAATCCCCCTCTCCTGCACTGAGAGAGCAGAGAGAGCACTTAGGTTCTCCAAATGACCTCTGTGCAGGTAAACCGGCAATCGTGAGGAACAGCAGCCCAGGGGGTGTGGAGTCGGAGCTCGTCTGCAAGAAGGAGCCCAAAGAGAGCCTGTTAGATGGCCATAACAGCCACTCAAAGAATGGCTCAGAGGCCCGTCAGTCTCCAGTAACCAATGGGAACAGTCTGGGTATCATCACCGATCACTCACCGGAGAGGCCTTTCATCAATCCTCTCAGCGCACTCCAGTCAATCATGAACACACACCTGGGTAAGGCCTCCAAACCAGTAAGCCCAGCTGCAGACCCACTGTCCATGCTTTACAAGATCAGCAACAGCATGATGGATAAGCCAGCTTTCAACCAGACCCCTCAGGCCAAGCCAGCCGAGCCCGTCAACCACTACCAGTTCTATGAGAACAATGACCAGCCCATAGACTTGAGTAAAACTAAGTCCACCACTAACAGCAACAACAACAACAACAATAACAGCAGCAGCAGTACGTTGCTGAACAGCAGTAGTATCAATGGTAACAAACCCCTCATTTCTCTCTCTGACTCAGTCTCCTCTCCTCTGAGAGAGAATGCTCTAATGGACATCTCCGACATGGTGAAGAACCTCACTGGAAGGCTGACACCCAAATCTTCCACCCCTTCCTCCATCTCAGAGAAGTCGGATGCAGACGGCAGTGCGTTTGAGGACGCCCTGGAGGACCTCTCCCCAATGCAGAAGAGGAAAGGGAGGCAGTCCAACTGGAACCCCCAGCACCTCCTCATCCTCCAGGCGCAGTTTGTCTCCAGCCTGAGGGAGACCCCCGAGGGCCGCTACGCCATGACCGACCTGGGCCCCCAGGAGAGGGTCCACATCTGTAAGTTCACAGGCCTCTCCATGACCACCATATCCCACTGGCTGGCTAACGTCAAGTACCAGCTGAGACGGACTGGAGGCACCAAGTTCCTGAAGAACATGGACTCGTGCCAGCCTGTGTTCCTCTGTGGCGACTGTGCCTCCCAGTTCAGGACTCCCTCCTCCTACATCAGCCACCTGGAGTTTCACCTGGGCTTCAGCTTGAAGGACCTGTCCAAACTGTCAGCTGAGCACCTACGGGAGCAGCAGGCTGTCTCAAAGGTGATCACAGACAAAATGACATTCGGCAGCCCACTGTTGGCCTTGACCACGCCAGAGGACGACACAGGCTCTGTGTACCAGTGCAGACTTTGCAATCGGACATTCGTCAGCAAACACGCGGTCAAACTGCACCTCAGCAAGACCCACGGAAAGTCTCCAGAGGACCACCTGGTGTTTGTCACCGCTTTGGAGAAACTGGAGAAGCTAGACAAGTTGGAGAAAGTTTAAACGGGGTCTCGAGCTTAGGGTAGAGACTGACAGCTGTAGAACTGACCAGAATTTCATTGCACTAAAATGACATTGTTCACAGTTACTGCACTGGGCCGAACTGAGCCGCCAGAAAAAATATCAGTCTTATTATTTTTTGTTGTGATAACTGCCTGACTGGACCATGTCTTTTCATGTTAATTTGTTTTTGTTTTGCCAAGCTTTTTTAACACTTATTTTGTAATATATTTATATGCTATTTGTCTGATCTGTGCATGTATTTTAGTGAATCAAGGTTAAACACAAGATTTTAATCTTTTCATGGCAAAAAATACTAACTACTGCTTCAATGGTAACTAAAGTGGTGAGTGAAAAATGAATTGGGGAAAAGAAAACTGTATAATACTTGATATGAAGAAGGTGAAAATTAAATGTATACTCCAAAAGAATGGAAGAATACCCTGAAAGACTGAAGTAGCACCTTAGTTGAATTTTGAATTTGTAAAGAAAATATGTTTTGAAATATCCTGCATTTGTCAAAAATCAGATTGATTTAAAAATCAAGGATTATCATTTCCCCCTCCTTTTTTGAGTTATTTTCACTACAATGTTTTTGATGATGAATGGCCTGCTCAGAAATCTGTCAGTGTATTAGAAAAAGAAACAGATCATGTGAACATTTGGAAAAATTGAAATGCTGCTTCTGGTTACAAGTCAATCAGTGAAAATGAATGGCCGTCAGTATGCAAGTTTGCTCAAAAAAACTTTTTCTTGATGTGAAGTATCACCTTATAGCAATTTTCCAGTTGTATGGTTTGTTACAACTTTCTCTTTCTAAATCGTGTCGCTTTATTCAACTGTAAAGAGAACAGTCCGTTACATGTAAATGATTACCAGTGAAATGTCAGTACTCCATAAGACATATCTTCAGCTCAACATTCTTTGTATCTTAAGGTGTGTGCATTCTCTAACTTTTATATTGTCATTTTATATACAAAAATAATAAAAAAGAAAAACAGATGGTGTAAATAGATATATGCTGTAGAGCTACAAAATGTCCTTTTTTAAAGAAAATACAAATTTAGCTTCTTTGGCTTGGTTTACAGAAATGATTTTAATTATACTTGCATCCAATTTGATGCATGATATGGTGTGAAAATAAATAAGCGATGCACAATGACTATACATTTCAATGTTTTATCGACAATATTGTAAAAAAAAAACTTTTTAGCACCAATTAGTTTGTTTCATTTCATTTCTTTCTCAATTGTAAAATAAACCCCAAAGCAGTTGTTAACAGTCATACATTTGTGGTCATATATTCATTTTTCATGTAGGTGCTTGATGGAAAATTGAACCTATCACACTCATATCCATTCCTAACCCGATATGTTAGGATTTTATACACGTTTTTTTTCCCCCCTCGTCTCCCTATCGGTATGTAGTCGGCCTCCTGCAGCAGGCCTGCCAATGCATAAGTGCACTGGGCGGCTTACTTATGTTTTCAAAAGGTTAACAGCAAAATAAAAATCACTGGTGTCATACTTGTAACTGATGACTGAGCCTCATCATATGCCGCCAATGATTATTGTAATGATGAAGATGATGGGGATGATAAGTCTGTAAGGGTGCCTATTGTGCTGTAAAAACCCCATGCTAGGCTTGTGACTGGCCTTCGGAGGGGCCCTTCTGAAAGAATCAGTGTTGTATTAATGACGGCAGTGTACTTGAGCCTGTCTTTCCCGGAATCAGATGGGTGTCTGTTCTGCTTGATGTAGTCTCCTGACTGGCCACCCTGAGCCAACCAATAAGTAACACTCAGATGGTACTATAAGCAGCTAGAGTCTGTCCTTTTCTCTCATCGGCTGCAATGTTGCTAACAAGAAAATTAATGCTGCTGCTGTTTTTTTTAGGCGTGCAAAGGCCACGGTATTCTTGCTGCAGAAACAAATGTTCTGGACAAATTGACACGTTTGTGGGAAAAAACAAAAGCTCCGCATTCTTCGTTCTCTGCAGCGTGAATAGTTGAATTCTTCCACGTCTGCAATAAGTCCAAAATATTACGCGATATTGTACGATTGCCATGTGAGAAAAGCGTCTCCGTTTCCTTTTCCGGTTCATCGCCTTTGTTTACATCTCCGTGCTAACATCACGTGCTAAACTCTTTCCAAATGAATGCTTTGGACTTTTGCTACTTCCTCTTCTACATCCTCATATTCCCTCAGCCACTTTTGTCGCTCTTTCACCGCAGCCGTTGTTGTTGTTCTCTCCGTTTCTGTCACCGCTGTTTCCAGTTTCCCTAGGTTACGGTTGCCTCTTTAATGTCCGTGCGTCCATGCGTGTATATGAACAAACAAATACGAAGCTGCGCAGAGCATGCGGCGACGCGTGGCTTATTTGCCTCGAGTTCGACTTTGTTAAGTGCGGATCGCCGAAAAAGCGCTGAAAGTCAATCATGTCAAATGACCTCTGGATGACCCTCAGCCAAAGGTAAGCAGTCAGTCGCGGGGGTTTCTTCCTCGGGCGGCCCCGGAGGTAAAGCGTCAGGAATTTGATCTCTCATCTCGCCCTCATGTCTCAAGTTTCTGATCGAGTGCTCAACAGTACCAGGCTTTGTATGGCTGAAGCCATGCTGCAGTGTTATGACTTCCATTCCTCACACTCACAACATGCCTCGTGTCGGCTGAGTCAGTCATACACACACACACACACACACATGCACTCTCTCAGCTGTATTAGCATGAGTGTCTTTGTGCAATTACACACCTCCTCGATCTGGCTGCACCTCGCTGTGTTGATACATGGATTCAGTGACAAAGGAAACACAGGGAGAGGGCAGATTAGCCGCGGCTGAAGATGCAGCTTCCTGGAAAGGGGTTTTGCTTAGAGTTGGGTTATAAAACAAACAGGGCAGATAAACAAGCAACATTTGGGGGAGATAGTGTTCCCCCGCGCAACCAGGAATGAAAAAAAAACACCTTGTAGGTTTAATACCCCACAGCTAAACCTGTAATTTCGCTGCGCCGTCAGATAGCTGCTGAGCCGATAGAGACTCTTCCCCGCTTTGTTAGAGATCAGCGCACTGTTTCCCTGCGCGTATTCTATGTAAATTACATGCGATAATCGCCACGCGCGGCACAATGCCGGTTCCCGCGGTGCAGAGCGGAAACCGAGGGTAGATAAACGCAGGCTGGGCCGATTTGCATAGCCTTTGTGTTTTTTATGGGGGCGCCGGCGAACGTGAGCCCCGAGGATTGGTAGGGATTTCCTCAAGGTTTTGTATTAGTAAATGCCTGCTTCCTCTCAGGGCTGGGGCCATTATGTACAGCAGACAGAGGTGGGTGTAGACAGAGGGCACACACAGAATAACAAAATTACCTGGGCTGGTGGGAAACGGGAGAGGAATTATTAACCTCGCTAACTGCCTCCGCCCAAGACAGAACTGGGAATTCACTGGATGCGAAACGTGCACGCCGCATTGCACCGCGGTTACTCTGTGTATTTTCATCAAGTGAGTTAGACCCTCTAGTAGGTTGCATCGTCTGTTAGAAGTTACGGAGGCCCGCGGTAGGAAGTGCATGTGTAAATCCCAGAGCTCCGTGACTTTTTGATCTATTCTCGGGAGCGCCGAGAGCTCAAAGGTGTGTTACTACAGTAAGAGATGAAGGGCGGCAATACAAACACACACTTACACACACCTGTGGTTCCCTCGAGTGTTTTGTAGGGCTCCGTGCGTTCGCGGACGGTGTTCCTGGCGCGCGCGCGATAGCGGCAAGGAGATCATTGTCAGCCGAGAAACAAAGACAAAGCTCCTGCCGTCTGTAAAAGCTTCGACTCCTCGCGCACAAGTCTGACGCGGCAGGTTTAACGCGGCTTCCAAAAGACCTCAAACCCAACAACAAAACGGCGTCTGACAAGAGCGTCAACAAACAAAGCCGCGCCGACGGAGAGCCTTCGCGGCGGATCGGAAACGAAAGTCGGAGGAATCTGTTTGGATCCTGATAAAAGGGCTCCATTGTGGACGTCGCGATTCGCGCCGACGCCGTCGTGTGTTTGTGTTTTGCACGAGACGCTCGCCTCAGTCTGTTCTGATGTGGATGTAAGTCAGTTTGTGGACTCGATTCAAATGTGTTACTCAACTTCCTACTGTAAAATGTGCAGTCAGTGTCAATTCCACCTTCCAAACGCTGATACCAGAGAATGGTTCTTTAGGCATGAACCATTTTTGGTGGTGCATGAGGTCTGTGGTTGGATTTTAGAAGAACCACACTTGGTTCTTTACTCTGATTTGCCAGTTTTCTTTAATTTTCTTAGATTTTTAAATTTTTTATCTTTGAGTTAACATGGTTACATACACCCTTAACAAAAAGGGTGCAATACAGTACCAGAAAATGGTTCTTTAGTCTTGCTAAAGGTTCTCCATAGCACCATGCTGGTTCTCCATAGACCCTTTGTGGTGCTGCAAACAACCACTTGAGAATGCATGAAATGTATGTATGCATGTATGAAAATTAACCCTTTCAAGAAACTTCACTGGGTTCATAAGTCCAATTATCCGTGATCAAAGGGTTCTATGTAGAACCACAACCCTAATCAAAGAGCTGTTGAAAAAACATTTGTTAAAGCATTGAACCCTGGGTAATGCTGGGTTTTAATATTAAAGGTTTGTCTAAGAGCAGCTGATTTTTTCCCCCCACTCATTTGGTTGTTTTTGATTCACGCACCTTCGTGGAGCTGCAAGGTTGTGACAGATATTTTTTTTTGCCCTGTAGTACTGTGGCACGTCATTGCAATGCCGGCCACGCTGCAGTATAAAACTCTTTCCGCTGTGACCGATATGGCCAGGCACACAGGAGGCTCTTGTAAAAGCGGAATATTGGTGTCAGGAGTAGTGGATTTGTATTTTCTTTTCAACGGACAGCCAGGGGATTTTGATCAAGGCCAGGTTATGTTGGGGCGGGAGGGCTTGACGTGACAGAGTTGTCTTCGCAGAATGACGGCGTCTGACAGCGGCGGGCTAACAGATGTAGGGGGGGGATCGTCTGCCAGGCCTCTAGTCTATGATGTGGCGGCGGAGGAGGACTGCAGGTGTGTGTGTGTGTGTGTGTGTGTGTGTGTGTGTCGCCGGGGCACCCTCCATCCGTCACGAGCCCAGACAAGAAAACGTCGAGGAGATGAAAACGTTTGCGAGTGAGGGATGTGGTTTCGCAAAACAGAAACTTGGCTGGCACCTCTCCATTCCGTTCTGACGCCGCGCTGGAGTTCCTGGGGTGAAGCGGCAGAGCTATAGGACGGGATTTCTGGGTTTCTTTCTGGGGTGTTTTTATGCTTGTAAGTTTGTTTGTTTGTTTGTTTCATTCTTTTATTTATTTTGGATATAATATAATAATAATACAAGGACAGGACTTTTCATAAAATTAAAACACGGGAAAACATCTTTTTTTAAATAATTTGTTCATATATTTTTTCTGTATACCAACTTATTTTATGTTTTGTGTTTATTCTGTTTAGTTTATTTGTTTCTTCCTTTATATGTTACATTTTTTTGTTTGTTTGTCTTGAATCTACATCATAATTGTGTTAAGCAGGGGACACACATTTTCATCAGATATCTATTTCCTTTACACATTTCCATGCATACTTTTCTGTATATCAATTCAATCAATATATCAAATATCAATCAATTATTTTCTGTTTTATTTTATTGTGTTTTCTTTCTTTCTTTCTTTCGGACGTGCATCATAATTACTGCATGTTAAGCAGGGCCAGTTTTCCTAAAATATCTATTTGAATTGCAATTTCAGCCATTAAAACATAATAGGAACTATAAAATAATCTGACATATTTTCCTTATATATTTTCATGCATTCTTCTTTCTCTAGATGAACGAATCTATCTCCATTTTCCCGAGTGCCAGGGGACATTTCTATAGCGCCAATACTACAATAATAATCCATATATGAATGATTAATGGCATGTTTCCCATTATCTGGTGTGTGTGTATGTATGATTTAGTCATTGACCTCTCTGGGGTTTTCCCCAAATATGAGAACTACCATGTCCCTGTCATTTCCTATTTCAAATCAAAGAGGTCAACGTAGAAAATGACTCAAAACCAATTTGTGTTTCAAAAAGACCCTTGAGAAACGGCGGCTCGTGTTTTGGCGCTTGATATGCACAAAGACACTTATCCCTTATCTATCTTTTCAGAGTGGAGCGAGAGAGACGGAGGGCGAAGTGCTCCAGGAATCAGCGCTGCCTCCGTGAGATGTGACGCTGCTTGATTTTGATCATTGACATTTGCTTTTTTCGTGCATCCCCCCGAAAAAAATCGAGGCCTCCCTTCCATTAAGGAATTATTCAAATGACCTTCAACAGTGCATGTTTTCCTGCAGTTTTTTTGTTGCGGGAATATGAGAACACATACTGACATCTCAATTACTTATGCAAGGCTCAGAGTAGGCCCAGTGGATGCAATCACCGTGTGTGCAATCCTCAGTCACTCCGAATCACGGAAGCTCCCGGACAGACACACATAATTCAGACAAGTCAGACAGGATTTGCATACAAAGACTAAAAAAAAAAAAAAAAAAATGCATAAATAAAAAAATGCACCATCTTGAACGGGAAGAGAAGGTAAGAGAGTTTGAGCGGAGGGGAGGGGAGAACAGTCAATTGTTTTAAAAAGGTCTTACATGTCATGTCAGGTTTAGACTGATATGTGGGGCCGATGCAGTGAGATATCATTATTATTTAGAGTTGATCAATACTACACTGGTTTTCTATGGGAAGCCCTTAACCTCAATTCATTCTACTGAGACATTTCGATCATATTCTACACAAGTATGCATTATTATTATTCAATTCTGGGACAAACACTGAATACTTGTCATGATGGGGATTTTTTGGACATGAATTCTTTTTTTTTGTTGTCAATATTCAATGAAAATATTGAATTCCAGCACAAAATATCAGCAAATATCGGCAGTTTCAATCCAAAAAAAATATCAGTATCAACCTTCAAAAACCCATATTGGTTGTAGTCATGATATCACAATAATAATATGATACTGGGTTTCAATGGGGAGTTAAAAGTTATAAAATCCTAAAGTGAAAATTTGATTATTTTGTTTGGGCATGAAAACACAAATGAAAACACTGAATATCGGTACCAAACATCGGCGTCGACCTTCAACAATCCGCATCGGTCAAACCCTACCATGTAAGGGCCCTCAGCCATCAGCCACCACATGCTTACACTAGACCAGACACTGTTGTCCGTCTTTATCTCTTAAAAACTGAGGCTAACACACACACACCCCCACCTACCACCCCCACCCCCACAACCCCCCCCCACCCCGGAGGTGACACGCTGTCTTAACGTCGGGGTGATGGGTGGGTGGGGGTGGTTAGAAGAGAGGGGTGGGTGAAGGGGTGGAAGGGGGTTGGGGGCGGTTGAGGGCAGGCGGTGGGGGTGTATGGGAGGCTAACCCGGCATCACGTCATTAGCGTTGCGCGGCAGAGATGCAGGGGCACCCTGACACATGTCACGGACAGCCAGCCGAGAGCCCACGTATGAAGCTGACATGGCGCGCATAATTTATCCCGTGACACGATCTGCATGCCGAGTTGTTGATCTGTTGTGTTTGGTTTGGACATGGGCGCTCTGGCAGGGGAAGACGGGGTGGGGGGGGGGTGAGGAAGGGTTATTATGCAGGTGGTGGTGGTGGTGGAGGAGGGGCGAGGGTGAGGAGGTGGCAGGGTATGTGTGTGTGTGTGTGTGTTGGGGGGGGGGGGGGTGGGGGTTGGTGGGAGGCGGCATCTTGGTGTAGCATACACTGAAGGGGCGACACATTTGTCATGTCCACTGAGAAGCAACATATACACAAACAAGCACACACACAAGTACACTTTAAGGCATACGCCCCAGACCCGAACACACACACACACACATGCACACTTGGGCGATATGCATGTTGAATCGCAGCGCCATCATCATCTCGTTTCTTCAGAGTTCATGAGTGAAGATGACTAAAAAAAAAATCCTGAAGTGACCTTCCATCGCTTCATTGAACGTTGAGTGTTCTCCGACCCCCCGGCTGCGGCGCGGTGCTAAAGCGCCGCTGACACCCACTTCTTCTCGGCTCCACGTCATTTTTGCTTCAGTGACTAAATAAAGGGTTTGGGGTCCAATGTGTGTGTGTGTGTTCATTTTTTGTAAATCAGCAAATACCTAACATTATGAATTAGCTAGGACAGATACTAGCTAGGTTATGGTTCTGTGGTATTTGTGAATGTGTGTGTGTGTGTGTGTAAATCAATAAATACCTACAGATTGTAAAGTATTAGGTGATGGTGAGGTTTTGTTGGTGTGAATGTGTGTCTGCCCTCCATTACGGCTGTGTTCATCAACCATCAACCACTCCTGCCCCCCCCCTCGCCGTCTCGTTTACATGAATTATGCATATGAGCCGTCTCGTTAGGGGAGCCCCTCCCTCATCACGCTTCTAATCCCCGCCGTTGCTGCGGTAACCAGATTAGACGTGACCGTGAGGCACAGTGTGTGGACCTTAGGGCCCTTTATTGTGGACAGGCCTCATCCAGGGCAGCTGCGGATGAGGAGCCGCAGATCTAAAAGGCCTGTAGGTCACCTGTCCGCTGATATTACCGTAGCACCGATGCTGGTGGTTGATGGGGAATATTCACTTCATTTCAGCTCAGTCTGTTATCATGAGCCCAAAGGCCATCTGGGAATAGAGGTGAGGATGAAACGGTGAAAGTTTCTACGAGGTTTAGATATCGGCCTGTCGGATATCGGCTATCGGCCATCGGCCTGTCAGTGTCAAGAGGGTTGGATCATTTTGTGTCCTGTCCTGTGTAACGAGGGTCTTGTACCTAGTGTCCTGCTGTCAATTGGCGCATTGTTCTATAAGACCGTATGCATTTTGGAGAAATTAGCTTTAGGCTATCCAGCTAACAAACAGGGAGCTACATTTACAACCTTGGAAAACTTTTACCAAAGTATTAAATGTATACAAAAAAACTGTGGTAAGACAAGACAGTAGCCACCTAATGTTACAAGGTGCTCAATACACAGGACAAGACACGAAATGACATAGGACGGGACACAAATCGATCTAACCCCTACTACTCTGATATGATGGAGGTTCCTCCCCGACCACAGCTAGTGAATATGTTTGTGTTCTAACACACCTAAAAGAATTTCATTACTATGGTTTTCAGTGTTTTTGTGTCCCATGATGCTCTAAATCAGCTTTCACACTTTTTTTTCTCTCACCCTGATAAGAATAAAATTCTAAAACACTGAATATTTTCCTGGTCTGAAAATAGTCAAATTTAAAGATACTACATTTTGGCACAAAATATCGGCTATCAGTATCGGTATCAGCTTTCAAGAATCGGTCGAACCCAGGGGTTAAATTGGGCCAGTCGGTTTCCAAATGTCATCAGGTGGAGCTGAGCCCCGGCACATCAGCCTCGAGCCTCATGCCCCCACACTTTTAATTCTGTGGGGGAAAGATTGTCTTTTAGCCCCCACACATTTTTGACGGATACGATTTTTGGCTCCAATAAATACGACAGTATTTATAGTATAGTATATTGTAAAGTAGAGCGATTAAAGTTGAATTATTGCTAATAGACCCTCCTATCATCTTGCCAGCCTCTTTTTTCGTTTTTCAAGCACAAACACTGGACACAGTAGACAGCTTTGATGTCAGTTAACATCGGCAGAGTTAGTAGCTCTAACACTGCCTAGCTAGCTACAGTGGCAATTTACTGTCCAGTAGACTGGGTGGTGCTGCTGGGTTTTGTACAATTAGCAGGTTCTATGCTATGATTTACATTTCTTTGAAACTTGAATCCTCAACTTGACTCAAAAGCCACCCATAAGAAACAAGTTATCCCATACTGTGGCCACCCTACATCCTAAAATCCCTTTAAGTTTCAGCGTTGTTGGCCAAGACAGACAAATTTGAAAGGAAAACAACCTTGATATGAAACGTTGAGAGAATCTTTGCCGGTGTGGTAGTTTAGCCCAAATGGCACAAAGGGGTTGAATATTTATGCAAACTTTTTCTGTTATTTAATAGAAATAATAGACATCCTAATATTTATTAATATAGCATAAACAAAAGTTACAAAGTGCTGTACAGTAGTAAGATGGGATGACACAAAGTACACAAAAGAAAGTAAATGAGAAAACAATTATAAAAATACAGTAGGATTTTCTCCAGCTGACATTTAATAGAGCAGACAGTATTTGACATCCTGATCAAATGCCTGATCACTTTCAGTTTTCATCCTAGACCTTGAGACCACAATAAGAGTTTAAAACCAATTCTATATTGGCAGCCAAAGAAAGGGGGTTCTGTAGCAAGAATTAAACACTTCTGTATCATTTTTTTTCATTTCAAATTTTCACTTTGGTAGACAACTTTGCACATATCTCAGATCAAAAATAACTTTGTTGCACAATCAAATGTGGTGTTTCCGTTATTTTGTCGGCTAGCCGTACCTATCTGTTCTTTAGGCCACCAAAGCAACGCCACTGTGGATTCTAAGAGTTCACATCCATATTTCATGTTTGGTACAAAACAGCCATAACAAGAAATCCCACCGGAGACGGGGAGGACAGAAGCACAGCAGAGCAGAGAGAGGTTAGTAAGGACAGAAAAAGTGGAGATGACAGACAGGACTGCTGATAGTAAGCATGAGAAGGATATTTACACTAAAACCACATTTAAGAGCTTAGAATTGCAAAGTTAGCGCCACATATTGAAACTTTAGGATGTGAATGGTAAAATAAATAAATTGTGACAATGATAATTATTCACCATATCATATCGTATCTTCATCATAAATCAGTGTTATGAACTTAATTCAAAGATTCAGAGCTCTTATGACCCAGTATACATTGCACTAGTGCATTTTCAGTGGCACAGATCCCCAAATATACAATCATCAGACAAGATTTAGTCTGAGGGACCCATGTGAGAAATATTTTGTTAAAACTGTCTAGACTGTACATGGGTTAGGGTCATTCCTATATATAGTCACTAACTGGGATAATTTCTAGTTCCTAGATTTAGCGGTTTTCATTTGGGAACCCCCCTGGAACCCGCTCAAGAACCCCCCACTTTGAGAACCGCTGACGTAGTGGTCTTCGTTTAACAAAAAAAAACAAAAAAACAACAAAGACAAATACAGGCAAGTGAAGCAGACTGGAGTTGCGTGGCAGCTTGGATGTGACCATGCCATTGTTGTTTAGAGTCTATTAATTTTACAGCGCCAGTTGGAGCCATCCATCTGTTGAAAGTTTAACTGCCTCCACACTTGTGAAGCGTACGTTTCTCACTCAGCATTTGCTATTCACAACATGCAGTGGCGTGTGTCTGACGCATCTGAAAAGTTTGTATTCTCAGCTGGTAAGATGATAAATGGCTGTTTTTTTTGGAACTTATGAATACAGTAAAAAAAAGGGGGGGGGGGGGTGTTAACAAAGCAGCAAAAAAAAAAATAAGGCATAAATAGTTTAAAAAGTCCATGGATGAATGTAAGAGCTTTGATGGATCTACAGAGAATAGCACAGGTAATCAATCCAGCTCATAGCCACGCTGGTTGGGGCTTCATCACCACAGACGTAGGAAGGTAGGAAGGTAGGAAGCGACGGTTTCTCATTTTCCTGTCACTTCAACAGGATAATCTCACTTCACCCATCATACGTGTGTGTGTGCGTGTGTGTGTGACGTCAAGGTAAAGGAGTATGTTTAGAAGCGTTCGAGGCTACCCTGTAGATTAGCTATTTCCAACTCTCGAGCATTTTCCCATTTAGTTGAGCTTTCTGGTTCAGTCCCAGCCCGACTACAGGAAGCGCTGTGCATTATGGGTTAAACATGCCACGAATTATGGGTTAAAGATTAGTTTTACCCTGGAATAAAGTCCTCGCCCACACCAAATTTCTGACCAATGAAGAAAATAACTACTCAAACAGCTTTTGTTGATGAATTATGGTTTGCTTGGTATGGTTTGGACCATACCAACAGTATGGACAGTAGGTTTGAAACCTGAAACCTCCCTCTCAACGTGGTCCAAGCCTGAGTCCGACCGCCGAACCAAACTAAGGAGGAAAACTTCAGGGCTGGAAATAACTCTCAATGTAGCCGGCTGTCGGGGCGCAGTAACCCGCACTTCTTCTGCTGCAGCCATTGGAAATGTACGGAAACACACAGCAGAAGAAGAGTTGAAAGAGGCTCGTTGCCATGGCGAAACTCCTGCTTCATTTTTTTTTTCTCTCTCCACGGTTAGCCCCACCCAGCACTCGGCATCCAGCGCCCAACACCCTCCCACCTTACCCACCCACCCACCCACCCTTCCCTCTCCTTTTGTTGAGCCACGCTCGGAGTGCCATAGACACAGATGAAGGCATGGAGAAAACACATGCCAAAAAGACCCCCCTGCCACTCTCACTCTCGCACAGCGACAATGATAGGCTGTCATCACACAGCGATCAGCACTGTCACCCACAACATTGGCGTGCACGCACACACACACACACACACACACACACAAACACACACACACACACACACAACACACACATATACACAGGCATACACACACACACACACATACACAGGACCTACGGCTGTGAAAATCCGCACCAGCCTCGACAACACTGACAACCAAGTCACTGCTGTCACTTCAGTTATTTTTACACTGGGGCCTGACAACACATCAAAAATCCCTCTCGCTATGGGAACAACATGAGACCGCCGCATCAAGCCCATTAGACTCCACGTGTCACATCAAATATCTAATTATCTGCTATTCAATATTCCCAATTAAGTTAGAGATGTTCACTCTGCACGTTGGCGCAATCATTTATCACAGCGTCGTGTGTGCAAACCGAGATGATAAAGCCGGTCTGGCTGTAAAAAAAAAAGAAACACACACACACACACACACACTGCTGCAACCCGGTGACAGTGAGAAGGCTGAGGTGGATCCTGCAGAGAGTGATCGCTCGCTTGTGGTTCAATAATGTTTTCTAGAGCTGAAATCTGACCAGAAACACAAGACGGAGCAGGGAGCGAGAGGCGTTTTAGCGCCGCGTGTCCAGTGCCGGCCGGCCGGCGGCAGGAGGGTTAACTTTCTTGGCCCCGGCCGCCGTCAGCAAGCAGAAGGCAGCTTTGTGATGAGTCTGATTGGCGGCCTGACGACGGCGAAGATCAGTGGCGGCGGCTTTGCGCGATGGATGCCATCTTGGCCGGCTTGTGATGTGCAGTTTGTCGCCCGGGCCTTCGCGAGGAAGGAAAGCCTTGAAAATACCGCTGGCTGTCACTCAAAGAGAGATGTGGTGCGGCTTCCAAAAAAAAAAAAAAAACCCTCACCAAATACCTTTTTTTCCCCTCATCTTTCTCTTTCTTCTTTTCACGGATGCAAGGACGTGATACACAGTGATGTAGTGGTAAATAAAAAGGTGGGTAAACAACAATCAATTCTGTTTCCAGGAAAGCCTTAATTCATGCCTTTTTCCTTAAAAAGCTCTATCCTCATATCCTTCCATCAGTTGGATACGATTTACTGCTAATACTGACATGATCACAAACTCAGTTCAGGTGGGTTTACCCCCCACTACACCACTACACCCCTTTTAACTTTTTTTTCTCTCCTGTTCTGATACACCAATTGAAAATATTGTAAAAGAGTAAAAGAGAATTCTCTAAATCTGTAGTTAAAGGTGTTTCTTCATCTTATGAAGGGATGCTCAGTAGAGGATGCAAGTATGAGTATGAGTGCAAACCACCAGCTAAGTGGCTCCCCGCACTTCAGGCAAAAAAAACTCTCAACCTCCCCCCTTCACCCCCTCAACCCCATTCTTCCCCATTAGCCCCTTGTTTGCCACGACAGAGTGGGATTAAACACGGTGTAAAATGTTAGTCCCGAGCAGCTTCCTTTTTAAAAAAAAATCTACTGACAAAACAGGCAAATTAAGCCTTTGCCCCGTGCAGCCTTGACACCAAACCCTCCCCCCTCCCCCGACACACCCCGTCCATCCTCTCCCTTACACGCTGTAGCCCGAAGCAAGGATTGCCGCCACGTCGCGGGCAGTCGGAGGAGGACGGCGGGGTCAGCTTCCCCTGCAGGCATGGGGCATCGTTTCAGCTCCCCTACAAGTACGCAGAGGCCCCCGGCTGCAACCACTGACCAGGAGGCAACACGGTAACGCCGCCAAACCGAGACAGACAAAATGAAGACAGGATGGAAAAACGGAAGAGGTTATATCGCCATCCGCCCTTGATGGTGGAGTGAACTATTATTTGTGGCACGTTTGAAAAAATGTTGGTAACGCTTTACGTGAACTAGTTCTCATTTATGCAACGACACACCAGAGGGGGCGCCATACTGCCTGCGGCCTCGTTCCTACGACCGCGGGGCACCGGCGCCGATAACCGCGTTTTCAATAGCATCAAACGTTAAACAAAGACACAAGCCTTGGGTTTGGATTGAATCAGTTTAGTTAACAAAAAAAAGTAGTTCCCTGTTGCTAAGCAATAAACATCCCCGATTGCTTCATTCCACGGAACGAGGCGGAATGACACCGTCGGCGTTATAAGGCACAAGTTGATATATTGCAGTTACAAGCGCTCATGGAACGCCTCTCGTCCAATCACAATTCCAGGTCAGAAACAAATGTATAAAAGAGGTTATAAGGCCTCATAAGCGCATTATGAGAGCATATAATAAACACGATGTGAAAGTATTGACCTCCAGCTGGTGACAGAGGACAAATTCAACTTCCATCAGTTTGATTACGATGAATTAACATCATGAAGATTGTCGCAGCCTAAAAGGATGGGTAGACTATAATCCCATGTCGATGTCTCTATTGGGATTATAATCTGTTTGTAATGCATCACAATCCACTTGAAGTAAAGTGTTACCAGTTTTTTTTTTGTTATAAACTGTGGATAGAAAGTAGGCGAAGGGCATATCTATATGACTGTAGTCCTTAATGAGGCCTGCTCTCGCTGTACGAAAAAAAACCCCCAGACAAGGTCCTCATCAGACACTTCCTCCCCGGGGATTGTCACCCTTTGCGGAGTACGTCTCCACGTAAGAGAGATTTGCCTGACACAAAGGCATCTCGCGTCTATCCGCCGAGTGTCTTGAAGTGTTTATCCACCAGAACTGACAGAGAGCTGGCTTTAATTAGCACCGTCTCCCTTTTTTACCCCCCCCCCCAAACCCCCAGCCCCGACAGATTGCGTAACTTCTAACTGTACCGTACATTAGGTTTTATCCACTGATGTTTTTGAAGGACCAGTTCGTAGAGAGAGAGAGAGAGAGAGAGAGAGAGACAGAGAGAGAGCTGCTCTCCTCATTTATGCCACATAATTAAAACCAAATGACAATTCCACTCTGCGATTTAATTAACCACTTTAGATAAAGCAAACACACACACACACACACACACACACACACACACACACACCAGCCCTACCAGTCACGTAGAAGCAGGTCAACCCACCCCAAGTCTTATTAAACCCCATATTTCAATCTGGGGTCTTTTACTGACTTTGATAGCGTTCAAAAAGGGGAAAGCCCCGCCCCCTTCCCCGCCTTCCCTCTGCGTTGTTTTTTCTTTTTTTTTTTACATGTCAGTCAACTTGACACTCGGTAAATACTCCTCTCGAGCCCCCCGTTTCAGCTATTCCCCCTCCGACCAATCATTTGCGAGCTCTCTTCAGTGTTAATGATGAAGGGTTTAATTCATCATAACAGCGTTCGCACAACCTCTAATTAGCGGCAACACTCGCGCAACAATGCCGCGCGCTATCTCCCCATGCAAATGAGCCTCCCCCCCCCCCCCTCGTCTGTGGTGTTCGCTAATTTTCAGGGAAACGACGAGGGCGATAACCGCGCAAGCCTCCCGCGCTAATCTCCCCGCCCCCCCGCGTTTAACCCCGGTTTACTTTTTAATCCGCCATCCAGAACAAACACAACAACAAACAATAATCCTATTATCGGCTTGATGATTCTTCTTCTTCTTCGGACTTTTTTTTATTTTTTATTTGACACAAATTGAATCTAAATTAAGGGGCTGAGAAACCCATTGACAGATTTGCACTTCCTGTTTGACTTTTTCAACCCCTCCCCCCCTCCAGATAGAGGCTTGGTGATAAAGTCCCTCTAATGTCTTGTCACGGAAGATGAACGGATAATTCTTTGCCATGTTGCATGATGGGTAAAATTCAGTTAGCACCAGATCAATCATATTTGCGTTGATACGTGTTCAATTAATACCATTGAAACTGTTTTGTTAGAGTGTAAGATTTGTTTGAGTGCAAACATTCATTTATGAATCGATAAACATTTTAATCAAAGCCACCGAAATGAATTACAGTGCCAATGTTTCTCTGACTGTGTGAGTGAGGCTGAGGCAGTGTGTGTGTGTGTGTGTGTGGGAGGGAAGTGGGGGTGGCTGGCTTGTTATGGCCCTGGGTTCACTAACCTTGTCCATATTGACAGCTCCTGCTATTAGAGGCCACGACAGTGAGGGATTCCTGTGGTTAGATTAGTGAGAGATGAATGCTCCATGCTTCAGTGTGTGTGTGTGTGTGTGTGTGTGAATGCACCCATGTATCTTCAGTTCTTTCTCTGTTGTTTATTACCCGCTCCTCCCTATTTATGTGTCTGTGCTGCTGCGTGGCGTGGGAGTGAAAAGTCAGGTATGTGTCTCTTTCCCATCGATTGCGACACGTCAGAGCGCTATCAAAACCGCATGACGATCCGCCGGTTTGATTGTAAAACAAATGCAACGTAATAAAATGTTATTTTGACTTGAGTCACAGCTCTGGTTTAATTCCTTCCTTTACCTTGACATGCAAACATCTTGAAGTCATGCTTGGTTGAACATTATTAGCTGTTTTCTGAGGGTGTGTTTTATTCCTGTGTCTTTATATGTTGTGTGTGTGTGTATGTGTGTGTGTGTGTGTGTGTGTGTGCGTGCATTGAGGCCTGCCTCTTGTTACCCTCTGTGACAGGTCGTTTTCATTGACCTCAACGAGGAGACCACCAACCCTCAACCTATAAAGCCATTATGCAGCTGCACACATAAACACCCGCTACACGCAATATAATAATTCCAATATAACATTAAACTATAGATATTGCTGGAAAACTGGACTTCCTGTATACCTGTACTCCATAACCCTACAATTAATAACTCAGCCAAGTTAGCAGCATATCTTGCAGGTGGACTTATTCTACACCAAAAAAAGTGAAAATGTAGGAAAAAGAGTGCAAAATAAAGTTAACGCCCACACTGAAAGCTGATTGGTTCTCGTTTTGCACCTCAGCGACACTGTTCACGTGAAGACATTTTCCAGAGCAACACTGTTTTATTACCGCGTCCCCCTAACCAGGGCTGTATCCCATCTCCACCCTTCGCACCCTCACATTTACCAGGGTTTCGTACCCCAGGGGTGGAGCCAAAGGGGTGGCCGGGGACTGGCACTGCCCCCCCCCCCCTCGAAACGTGATTGGCCACCCACCCACCCAGTAGCTACCAGTCTGCTCCATCCAATCCCACTGTACAACAGTGAATCAACCTATACTCAGTTTGTGAAAACTTTTACATGTGCTCTTCTGACCACCCTAACAAATGGAAATTAAACATGATATCAACTTGGATCCGTTCTCCTTAGATCTCTGTGTCAGAACCTGAATGGTAAAGTATGGCTGAGGGCCAACCTCTTCATTTCTCAAATCCCTTTATGAGTTGATTCATTTTGAGTGGAGCTACGAAGCCCTTACAAGCCTACACAAGCTGGTGTCATGGTAAAGAGTTGGAAAACAATAAACATCACCAGACTACTCCGTGAAATTGTCATGACAATCCTAATATATAGGCTGTAACTGCATTATTGTTCACTTATCTTACCTATCCTTGCTCCAACCAGATCCCCGCTATTCTTTTTTTCCCCCCTTTCTTCATTTGTTCACCTTTTTTTGTTCGCGTTTGAATTTATCGCTCGCATTTCTATTTATCTCGCGAAGCACTCCTGCAACGCCCGCTTTGATAAGTGCGCTATAAATAAAAGCTACTATTATTACATACCGTTAATTTATGAGGGAACCTTAAATTGGGTAGGTAGTAAAGCAATGATGTCAAAGCAGGAAGCTGTCAGCGACATGCTCGCCTTCCATTAGCAGCACTCTGCGTCATTACCTGTTGAGGCGCGGCCCGGAGATGATGCGACACCGGTGCGTCTGGCTAACTGGGTCAGGCTGCACAATTATAGGGCTTTAGGGTGCTGGTGTCAAGGGTGGGATGTTAGGGGGGGGGCTCATCTAATGGATTGAGCTTGTGTTGAGACGTCTTCCTTCTCTGGGAGCCCAGATTCCCTTAAAGATGTAATGACATCTCATAATAAGCATAATGTCCCAACTTGTCTGCTGCTTTTAGCTGTCACACCATATTTGTCTGAGCCCGGCCAATTACAGCTGGGACGGGGGATGGGGGGTGGTGGTAGGGGGGGTGGCAGCTACAATGGGGGTAAATAGAGGTTCATATGATCAGTCACATCCCACTGGCGATTACTTACAATAGGAGTGTAATGCACCGGCGGTAACATCAGACACTGCTGAGGGAAGCTGTTCTCGGATCAACTGGATCTCAAAACGCTGCGGCCCCTTGTTAGAGTCAGGCTGAGATATCGGGCCGATAACGGCCTTACTTTTGAGACATCTGATATCGGCCGGCCAAGTGTGCCTCCACCTCCTCTGGCAGGATGGGTAAGATGCGGGTTTGTTTGACCAGTGTAGTGTAGCCAGTGTAGCACTGATGAATTATCAGTGCTACACTGGTCGACGATGGGAAGCCCTTGAACCTGAAGTGATTCTACTGTGATGTTTTTCATCAGATCATCCTGAGTTTTAGTGTCCCCGTGGTCTAAATAAATACAATCTTTGTTGGTTTTTTTTGTCATAAAAATTGCCAAATATATTGTTATATATATTGGTGCAAAATATCGGCTGTCAGCAGCTTCAATCCACAAACAGTATCAGCCTTCAAAAACTCACATCGGTTCGCTATTCTGTGATAAAGTTGCCTCCTGTTTCCCGACACAAAATATTTTGCTGTTCAATTGACAAAGGCTTAAATTTACAATGCCCAGAGCGAACAAGACGACGATGAATTATGGATCGGCGATATTTTCCAGACTGGCCTGTTTACCGAGTGTCTAAAACGGAGGTTCACTCCATCCGTCGGGGGCTGTTTTAATCCATCTCCATACGATTCCCGCCCCTCTACCGCACATACATCCACGTCTCGGCAGCCTTATATATAATGTATCTGAACGGGGGAAGAAATGGAGGTGACAAGAGTCAGTAGTTACCGTGATCAAATATCATAGCTGGAGGGCCTAACTGGGCATCAGGGCCCACTGACAGACACAACCCACAGGGAATGAAGGGAGCGAGAGAGAGGGGGAGGGAGAAGGAGAGAGGATGTCTGCGTGGCGCGAGGTAAAGGATGGCCGTGCGCTGCTATAAATCACCATTGCGGAGGCTAATCTCTCAGGGTCTCTGGCAGGATAAATACTTTGCTTATAGATCCAACACGCCTCGGTCGCCGCCACTTCATTGGGCACGCTCAGTAGGCACAAGGCCTCCCTGGGCACGGCGCTGGATTTCCTCCCCCCGCCTCCCCCCCCCCCCCTTAAATCATCCCTCATCTTTTTCCGCTCCTTCTCTCCCTCCTTTCAACGCAGAGAGGGCTGAGAGGCAGGCCGGGTGACTGGAAGAGGGATGAGGGAGACTTGGTTCTCGTTTCTCTTTATTTCCTCTCTCCTCCTCCTCCTCCTCCTCCTCCTTCTTCTCTTCATCGCAAAAAACAAAAATGTCCATCTCAATAAGTCTCGCGTCTCGGTCATTTATTTTTCTCGAAGCGAGTGAGAAATTCGGTTTCACCTGTTTCGGGGGTCAGCATCAAGAAACAAGGCCGAGGAAAATGACACTTGAGTCGAGAAAAGCCTTGAAACAAATGGATTTGCGTTGGAAATACGTGTCGTCGTTGGCAGATTTTGTAACTGGGTCTAAGAGCAATCTGATTGTAACACTCCGCCCTACGCTAGACGACTTGTAGACACTCTTTGCAGCGGACCGATCTCTCAATTTTCCCTTTTTTTTCCTTCCCTTTTTCCAGCATGCAAGCGGCCACACTCAAACAAAATTAGCCTTCCTGCATTGTCTCTGCTGTGACAGGGAGCATTTTCTCATTTCCAGTGCGGTTCACTCTATTGTTCAAGCCCTCACGCTTACAACCGCCTTGCTCTCCATTTGGTACATTTTGTATTTGTATGTCCCCCGCTTCACCCCTTCCATCTCGGTGATGGCGAGGTACAGACGTCCTCCCTCCCCCCCTATACCGCCTCCTTTCTCTTCCCTTTCCTCTCTTCATCCCTCCCTTGTTCTCTCTCTCTCTCTCTCAGTAATCTGGCCCTGTCTGTAACAGTAGAGGTGCTGCTTGATTGAAACAAACGGCCGCTGATTGCTGATCAGCCAGCTGTAAAGCCTGGCAAGGATATGAGCTAATGAAAAAAATGGACCTGATTTGAGAGGCACTGAGCGTCGCTCACCCTGCTAGCCCCCTGTCCCCTGCTGTTACCCTCCATCCCTCCCTCTCTATCCTCCCATCAACCCCCCCCCCCGTCCTGTCTTCCCATCATTGTCAGCCAGTCTTACTGAGAGAGAGAGAGAGAGAGAGAGAGAGAGAGAGAGAGAGAGAGAGAGAGAGCGAGAGCGAGAGAGTAATGAATGGGTTAGGGTTGATTGTGGAACGGTGGTGTGGAAAGGAATTAGTAGACACACAAGTGTTAAGACTAAATGTGTGTGTGTGTGTGTGTGTGTGAGGACATTTTGGCCAGTCCTCGCAAGGGGCTATTTTAGGGCAAACGTGTTTGTGTGTGTGTGTGTGTCACTATGTGAATGCTATATCTACTATGTTTTCTATGATCTTGACATCCATTTGGGGGGAATTATGGTACAAAGAATGTTATAATAGCACACAAAGGAAATGTGTGCGCATAATGGACCGCAATGAACATCTTGTGTTTATTTTTGCACATTTCGAGAACCCCCCCACCCTCCCACCCTCCCCGTTCCAATGCATACAAAAGCACAAAGTAGCACCCTCTGACCCCCCTCCTCTTGTAGGGTCAGTGTTAAAGTGGGCAATAATTGC
The DNA here is from genome assembly GCA_034670405.1 of Hoplostethus atlanticus. Taxonomy (NCBI): domain Eukaryota; kingdom Metazoa; phylum Chordata; class Actinopteri; order Trachichthyiformes; family Trachichthyidae; genus Hoplostethus; species Hoplostethus atlanticus. Next base: position 3,844,618 of record JAXDDX010000005.1, on the reverse strand, counting down.
CAGTGGCAACTCATTAGAATTGGTGATTTGGTGAAAGAGGAAAAATAAGAGAAAACACACAGACAAATGCACGCACACACACACACACACATCTACAGTACCGAGGCAGTAAATTAAAATCTTCATGACCCTGTGTACACAAAATTAGCCATAGGGCCAACAGACCTGCATTAGAGCAGCGCATAGTAACAGAGAAGAGCTCTAATTGGGGGTCATTATTTAAGCCAAGTGAGAGGGAAAGGCTGAAGACGCTCGCTTTCACTCCTCCTTTCTCCTTCTTTTTTATTTGACAGGCGCAGTAAATTAAGAAAGTGGTGATATTTAATACCTTTTAACCTCTCCAAGACAGTTTTCTGATCAATTACCGGAGCCGGGCTGTAATTGTTAGCCTGGATAATGATTCTGTGTGTGTGAGAGAGAGAGCAGCCTCACGACGGAGGCCTGAGTGCAATTACCTTAAACCCCTCAAGTGTACTGGTGTCTGGAGAGGACATTATGGAGAGAGGGAGAGTCAGAGAGACAGAGGGAGAGAGAGAGAGAGAGAGAGAGAGAGAGAGAGAGAGAGAGAGAGAGAGAGAGAGAGAGAGAGCTTGGCATGGTGGAGTAGAAGATGTGAGATTGTTTGACTGTTTGTATGTGAGGAGTAAATCCCGGTGACACATTTATAACAGCACCACTGGTTGTTCACCTCAAATGACACGCTGGGAGTCAGCTAGCCACTCGGGCCGGGTGGTTAGGCAGTAATTATTAATGTTTACTACTGAGGCAAATTTAAAATTTAGCAGATGCGAGTGCTGCTCTGGATGCTGAAATCATCTCACTGGTTGAGTTGAAACCCCAATGGGCGGAGCCAAGGAACCAGTGTTTTGGGGTGCTTAGCTACCTTGAATGGCAAAGAAGAAATTCGGGTTAAAATATAAATAAAATAACATTCCATAACATTCATGATGTTGGAAGGTCAGCAGGCTAGCTAACTAGCTTACCTGGATAGCTATAGGCTAGTAAGGCTAGTTTGAACTTGGAAGGCCAGCTAGGCTAACTAGCTAACCTAGATAACTTAGTATGGCTTAGTATAGCTGCAAGAGCTCTAGGCTTCATAATATTAGCTAGCTCCCCTCGTACCTCTTGCCCTAACTGTTTTTTGACTCCGCCCACTGAGGTTTAACTCAACCAATGAGATTATTTCTCCCTCCAGAGCAGCTCCGCCTCTGAGAAATGTTTGTAGAACTAAAACTACAATTGCTACAGTTTCGGCGTATCCGGAGCAGTAACCTCTGCCAGCAAGCTGATTCATCTAAGCTGTATTTATATAAGGTTCAAGGTTAGTACCTGATAAAAGGGTCACCCAGGTGACTTGTTTTGACAGTTAGAGGACTGGACAATGTGGCAAAAGAGGAGAAATATTCAATCAGGAATGGTAGAAGATGAGAGGCCCTTTGCTGCACGACGGTATGCCGCATATGGGAAATGTGTTAGCGCGTGCATGTGTGTGCATCCTCTATGGGTAAGGGTGGAATGACATGTCCGCCGTCCATTTATTGAACAACCCATGTGGGTGTCCCCCACTCACGGCTGTGCAGTGTGTATCTAGCCAAGCAATTTAAGAACAAATTAGACCCTGTGAAACCTCGCGCTCGGCCTGACAGCCCTCCAAACACTAAATAAATCACCTTTTTATTGTGGAGGAAGCTGCGTGGCTCGGCTGCACACGAGAGCTCTCACATTTTAAACAGCACATTTTTATACAACACACACACACACACACACAACGGCAGCACTCCATTTCACCATCGGCTGCTTTCACTCACTCTGGGCGACCAAAGAGGAAACGTTGACGTTCGCATTAGCCAGAGTCTTAAACGGCCATTTTAGTTTGGAGCCCCTATCTGCAGTGGAGCGTATTACCTTGATGATCTGTGTAACAGCGTAGTATTTCCTTCTTGGAATGCAATGAAGGTTTGAACAGTAGCTCATTCAAAGTACAATGGAGTAAAAGGTATTGAGTTACTTTTCTTACAAAAGAGAACATTGTTACATATAATCTTGCCATCATGCAGTGTTAAAGAAGGACAAGAGGATAGAGAGTCTGAAGCAGAAAAAACTTCAAAGTAAGGCATGACTCGACACGATCACGCAGTCTCTGACGCAATACTGGAAAAGAGAGCCTACAAAAATGTGTACTCTGCAAAGGAAAGTAAAAGTAAAATTACCGACTTCAAAAAACCCACTTGATTACAGCAGCAAGAGTAACTGTAAGTCTTGAATGGCAAAAAAAACCAAAAAAAACTGGGGTGGAAAAAAACAAAATTTCAAACAAACAGAATGCTTGATTTCTTCAAATATTGAACAGTTGGTGGTGTTATCTGGCTCGGTGACCCGGCGCTCACAGCAGGCAGAGCGGAGTGGCGTGGCCTGACCTCCTGTCTGCATGGAAGCTGGCTGGAGGCGGGGGAGAGAGAGACAGAGAGAGAGAGAAGGGGGAGGAGGGGAGGAGAGACAGGGCGAAAAGGACGAGGGCAAATATAATACCAGACGCTTGCACAAGAAACACACACAGAACTAAAACTAGCATGAACTTGCTGCCACCCCAGCCTCGCCCTCCCCCCACATCAAATATGTTAGGGCCATCTGTTTTTTTTAACAAGTAAACAACACTTGAAAAATGAATTACAGTAGAATTTAAAGGTGCTACGTGTAGCATTTTAAATGTAAACAAATGAGACCATGGTGGAGATGATCGGTAGCCTCCATCTCACACCAGTGGTATTGTTAGTGCTAGTGGTTCTTAAAATGAAGACTACATTTCCTATAAACCCCATTGCTTCCAGTCCCTCCTCCCCCTCCCTGGTGTCTTTGGCTTTACTGAAGAGGATCAACATGTTGGAAGCGACACAAGCAACACTTAAGAGCTTGTGGGCATCAGCAATGTTGTCACGCAACCCGTGTACCATAAACTAAGCACCATAATATATAGAGATTTTGGGGTATTTTTGTATTGTATATGAAATAATAACAACAAGTCCCTGGAACAGTTTTGGTGGGAACTTTCAGGAAAAAGGGGGGGCGGGGGGGGGGAAATAACAAAACAACTTTCTCATGACTGTGATTGGTTGACACGTCATCACGTCATTGTAGCTTTGTAGCCCTGAATGTACGGTCTGAAGTCCTTAGCGCTTTGGTAGCATTGGAAGAACAGCGCTCTCTTCCTGTTTTGTCGTAAAACGATCCAGCAGATTTCCTGCCAAATCCGACCCGGTGGCACACGGTGTAAAATGCAGCCTAGAGGCCGCTAGAGGCTGCCAGTCTAGATGGTGGTCTCATTTGTTCACAATAATTTTACTAATGTCTAATAACATGTGATTGAGTTGATTTGCTTGTTATGGGAGAGGCCAGCCCAGGCCAATGGCGGAGGGACATTTCTGATACTATATAGACCGCTTTTACTAGCATGTGGATGATACATGATGGAGAAATGGATGAGCTGGACTGCAACAGCCAGTTGAATTTACCTATGATGGATGGGTTAACTCACACCCAATTAGACTGTTTAATTGAAATGTACAGGTTTACTTCACATTGCGTTATATTTACGATACATTATAGTATATTATACGTATCGTATTATAGCACCATATAATATTGTCTTGTATCTTTCCTTTGGTGAATTATTATGCATTAACATTTATTTATTTATTTATTTTGCATTTGGAGAAAATTTGTTAGAATAAGTGTTTTGTGATGCATTATCAGCAGATTATAAACCCATTAGGATTTTTTCTTAAAATACAAACATCAGAAAATTACATTCAATTTAATATCATGTCATTAACTCTGCAGTTGCCCCAGGAGTTTACTCAACCCCCTTAAATTTTTTGTGTTTATTACATCATGCTCCGATTCTAATAATCGTGCACTCACAATGTGGTTATAATGTGCTTATGACGCCTGTTTATTGCCTCATGAGCACCACTCCAAGTGAAGAGTTACCAAACCCTTACGGAATGTGATGGCGTAACAGAAAACAATTCGGAAGGTGGAGTGGCCCGAAAAAGAAAAGTCAAGTGAAGAGGTGGAACGAGAAATGGTGCTTCACATGCTGGAGTCCCTCAACCGTCCTGCCTTTATAATAGAAACAGACGAGGTTGATTTACCTCCGTAGCCTCCGAGATGATCCACGCAGCAGATGTTTTACACTTTCTGACCATTTATTTGTGGAGCGGAGGGTGTAGGGTGGGGGCTGAGGATGTGTGTGTGCGGGTGGGTGGTTGTGGGGGTGGGAGGTGGGGTGGGGGGGGGGGGGTATAATTAGGATTTATGGAGTGAATCTGCAGAGTTGCAAAGGCGACTGATGATCCCTCCCTGTAAGAAGTGTCTTTGTCTGCTAGGTGAGGGATAACGGACGGCGCCATGTTGACAAGGGCAAGGACAAGAAGCTAGACGCGTCGGCATTGCTCACCGGGTCCCTCATCCGCTTAGCACAGATGTACACACAGATATGCATCTATGCACTGCATGGCTACTCAAACACACACACACACACACACACACACACACACAAATGCAACCACACAAGCTTGCATGCAAACACATCCACAAGCATCTACAGTATTTAAAACAAGCACCCTTACACATGCTTACGGTAAGCATGTACCAGTGTAAATATACACACCCATATACACATGCACATTCAGTCATGCTTGGGGGTGGTTATTATTTCATGTATTATAGAGGAACAACCTCTCCCAACATCAAATCTTAATAAAGATATCCCAAATAAATAACATGCACTAATAAATATGAGATACTTCCATTGTTTATTTAATAAAAACTCTGATATCCCTGTGTGCAAAAATATGTGAACTCCTTCAATCAATATCTTGTGGCTCCTCCTTTATCACTGATCAGTCTCTTCATCTTCCTGGAGGGATTTTCTCCCTTACAGAACTCAGTGAGGTTTGAGGTCTCACATGAACAGACGCTTCAGGTCCTGACAGCATCTCAGTTGGGGTTTAGGTCATTACTTTGACTTGGGCAATCCAAAATACTACACTTCTTCTTAAGCCTTTTTTTTTTGGTAGATTTGCTTGAATGCTTGATTGTCGGGAGGTTATTTTGGTGGTGGACAGTTTTTGGGTTGTCACCAAATATTTTTGATTGCAACCAACAGGTTCAGCTATGGACTCATCTGTCCAGAGAACAGACTTCCAGAAATCTTCTTGGTTGGTCCAGGTCGTCTCTGCACACAGATACTACCTAATCATAACTTAACCTGTCTGGGCGAGGCTCGGTGTCACGGCAGCACCGGACCACCCACAGCCCCGTCTCACCAACACTCATTTGACTGAAGAGGAACTCCTTCTGATGCAAAATGAGTTTTTTATTTCGGGGCCCAAGCTGGCATCACATGAGCGTGGCTCCGAACCACCTCAAACCGCTAGATTTGCCTAATGGGGAGTCGACCAGATGACTCACATTTGTATTTCCTGCGTCTCTCTCTCTCTCTCTCTCTCTCTCTCTCTACTCTCTCCGAGCCCCCGGCCTGTAGCCCGAAGCTCGCCAGCGGTCATTCAATCGGTTATTTACAGTAAACGGCGGCGTAGTCCTGTCACCAGCTCTCCTTCACCCGTCCACAAAGCCATCGCCGGTGTTTGGAGGGGGAGAAGAGCGAGTATTAAATGGCCACCGAAGTGACGTTATCTGTTGTTTTTTTTTCCTCCTCCGATGGATGTGAAGTACGGTTTGTTTGTCTAAATGTTAGCACTTTGGAAGCGCTCCACAGCTGTGGGCGCCTAGATCACAGTGGAGGTTTCACTGAACACACACACACACACACACACTGCTCACTCACACTCTGACAGGCAGCCATGTTGGGCTGGCAGCTCAACAACACAAAGCTTTTATCTGTCAGTGGTCAAGCCTGACTGAACCCCCGCTACATTAAAGGCACTCACACACACACATGCTCTCTCTCTCACACACACACATACACACACACGCTTTGAAAACGTGCCATTTCTATTTTTTTTTCTCTTTAAAACCTGGCTCAAATCTGCTCTTTTCCGGAAATTAGCCATCTGTGCTGCCCGTGAGTGACAGAATGTTCATATCAATCCTTCCAGGAGATGATGAGCACCCCGTCTGCACACACACACACCCACACACACACACATACACACTCCCGGGACGTAGTCATTTGTGAATTTGCTTCACTGTGGATAATGGTCTGAAGTGAACCTTCCTTTTTGTAACACATTAATTTTGCACCGATTCTCACACGCAAATACATTCACAAACACACACTAATGCCACCAGAGAGAGAGAGAGAGAGAGAGAGAGAGAGAGAGAGAGAGAGAGAGAGAGCAGACAAACACACTTCCAAGAATCCTGCAGGACAAAGATGGCTGGTGGTTAATGAATCTTCGTTAACGCCATTAGATTGAAAGATGAGCGCTGTCCGAGCGCGCCTTCCTGGCTGTGTGTTTTCTCCCCCCCCCTCTCTCTCTCTCTCTCTCTCTCTCTCTCTCTCTCTCCCTCGTATGCTTTTTTACGGCTCGAAATTCCGACGAATGGCTTTCATCAGCAAAGCGCATCTCATTAGCGGCGATGATGCTCCGTATGTTGATCATCATCATCTGCGAGTGGACCGATGAGCGATGAATGTCAGCCGTAATGGAGGCGACGCCGCCACCGCCGCCGTTCCGTAAAACCGCTGCGACGCGCCGATGCTAATTACTCCATGTAGCACCGTTACCGGCGGCAAAACGGTGGCGGCGGCTTCAGCGGTGGAAACGACGATCGTAATGGACCGTATCAGGGGCGTCGATTGGCTCAACCCTAGTATCTGTCTCTGATATCATTTTGCTAGCAAAACTTCCAAACCTGCTACTAAAATTGTGGAGACAAACTGGAGCGATGACTGATCAGATATTATTTGGTCAATGTGCTAAATAATCAGGAACATTGGTCCTGAATGATCGCCTGATATGATTTTTTTTTTTTAAAGATATGGCTTCATAGATTTCTGGCAATGTGTTCTTGATCTTTGCTTCCTATTACAATGAAGAAAACTACAAGATCAAATTTGGACTCACTCACTGTAATGCCACACCTTACCACCCCCAGCAACATGGGTAAAGGACATCTTACGTAATATGACATCAAATTACGAGACGGTAAAACTTCATATTGAAACAGCTTTGGAAATAGCAGCGACGTCTACGATCGTCGTCTCAACTTCGGTTGGTGTGGGCCATCCCTTACAAAAAAGTCAAATGTGGAAATGACGTGTGGAAAACAACATGTGAGTGTTCCCACATGTGGTTTTTGGACGTGTTTTAGTTTTTCACATGTGAATAACGATAAAAATGTCGAATTGTGTAAATGTGTAAAAAAAATCACATGTCAATAGGGACAATCACATGTGAAAATGTGACTTTGACACATATTTTCACATGTGAAAGTGCAGGTTTCACATGTAATATGCAAGATTTCACATGTGACTTTTTTGTGGCAGTCGGCCAGTGGAGGAAAAAAAGCTACTTTAGAATTACATTTTTAATAATTCAATAACTAGATTGTGTGCAAATGCATTATATCTGCAATAAAAAAAAAATCCCAAACAGTCACACATGTGGATTCACTGTCAGAGTGAAAACAGCAGTCAGCAGCTAGCATGGCGCGCAGTCCAACAGTTACAGCTACAGAGCCCGAGCTGCAGGCTAAACGTGTAGCGTTAGCATGTTGTTGTTTTGCGGCGGTGCAGTATTGTTCAGCAGACTCTTGAGTAAATCTATTATATGACAATCTAAACGTAGTATTGCTAATGGTGATCAGTTAAGCGTTGTGATTACAGACGGGATGGGATCACCAGCAGGGAAATTCCATATTGGTATCAGTTGCACTTCAAAAAAATCAGACCATGTTTTAAAAGGAACTGAAATGAAATGAATGAATGAAATTCCTTTGGTAGTCAACTGCACGTTTTACTATTGTCATGTACTTTTAGTGATTATAAGCTGCAACTAGTTTAGGCACTGTTCTCTTTTTTAAATGTGTTACAAAGGATGAAGCCATATCTGTATCCTCTTGTATCGGTGCTGGTAGTAACAGTTTATTTGTCCATAGAGATATTATAGGTGTGTACTCTACTCTACTCTACTATATTATGAAAGTATATTTATAGGTGTGTGATACCATCCTGACATACGCTAAGGAGTGATTCTCATTCACCAATAATTGGCACTGCCCCACCTGGAAAGAATGGCACCAGCCGCCGCTTGTCGTCGTATCAGCATCTTTTCCCCCGTCTCAATGCGTGGGTGGGTGCGGGTAGTCGATCGACGCCCGTGGACCATACGCACTAAAAGCCAGAATGCACCATCTGATCGCGCCGCCACCGCCACGCGCGGCTCGTGCCCGGCTTGCAGGTGCCTCTTTTCACAGGTGACAGAAGGATGCCGAGATGGCAATATTTTTTTTTTTTCCTTGTTGTTTGAGGGGGTTTGTTTTGCGATATCGCACCTCATGCTAACTTGCAAATTATGGAGAGGCAGGGTAACAATAGCGGACGACTCTTTTGTCCTCTCACCACTCCGGTTGCGGGCTGCTGATGCTGTGATCCGACACTAATGAGACACGGGGAGAACATACCGGTCTGGAAGAGACCCTCAGGGCCCCGGTCCAGGGCCCAGTGGTCATTCTGGAGGCTGTGGGATATTTTGGCTAAAGCGACTGTGTTGTTGTTCAGCAACTTCTTAGTGTGCTCAAGTGCAAGCTCTTTCTTTTTTTTGTCTTTTCTCCATACTATTACATGATCGTCCTACGGTCACAGGAATATTGAAAGCCCACTAACGCCCTGACCTTTGAACTCTTTTTGGTTGCTTGTCATTTCTGCTCATCTGGGAATTAAAGCTTATTGTACTGTTGTAAATCACGCTCAGCTAAATTTCAAAAATGGAAATGGAAATGTTTTTCTGAGCTTTCAGTTACAGTGCGTGTAAATGCACCATCAAAATTTACTGTTTAATGATCCCCTGCTTCACTTTTTCTAAAAAAAAAAAAAAAGATTCTAGGACGACATAAAAATAATGCATCAATTTTTTTTAGATATATATATATATATAAATATATTCTTTTAGGAAAAGTGATGCAGGGCATCCTTAAAACAGTTCATTACATTTGCAAGGCCTAAGTGTAAGCGAAACAGAGTCAAGCGAAACTATCAGAACCAGCTCCTCCAAAAAGGCGGCCCCTCCTGCCTGTCTCTGGCGGTGTACTGACAAAAGTCAGCTGGCTTCTCCGCCGTTGTTTTCTCCACCCTGAAGTCTCCAACTTCTGGGAGAGAGAGCGAGAGAGAGAGAGAGACTGTGTGTTAGAAAGAAAAGAGCGTGTGCACCTCCGCTCCAGTTTGGAGAGATTTATGAGCGGACCAAACCAAAGAGTGGAAGAGTGTATACTCAGGGAGAGTTTGGGAGAGGAGATTTACGATCCGCTGTTTGGGTCATAATTCAAAGTTCACGCTCACATATATCACATTTTGAATCACATAGATTATGAGAGGGAACAGATTTATCATACGCGCAGGTAGCACATGTGCAGGCGCACGAAAGCAAAAACAACACGCGCCCTTGCCGACCGAAACCGCCAGATGTTTTTTTTTTTCCCCGTTTCGAGGCGATGCGGCCCCCGACGTAAACCTTGTGACTACCGGTGGCGATCGTCTTAAACTATAAGATCCAGTAGCTCCTGCTTAAAAGAAAAACTATCGATTATTCACCGTCAAACTATACCGACAGCCAGTCTTGCATCACTTCACAGCGCGCTATCAATAGCCTCGTAGAGGGTCACATCCACGTCTCGCCCGGTCCGGTGGAAGCTCTTTTACAAGTCTATCTTGGTTTAAACTTTACTTTTCTATTTCCTATGATTTACTGTTTGGAGTGTGTTAAATGTTTCATGTGCCACGGAGGCCACTCTGCTGAAACCTATGCAGCTCTGAACACACAAGCCCATCTATTTCTGTTCCTGTTTGTTAAATATTAACCACACATTCCCGCTGTCTTATTCACTATAGGTGTGTGTGTGTGTGTGTGTGTGTGTAGGAGATGGAGGGAACTAACGTGTGTGTGGCCTGTATCTGTGTGTGTGTGTGCATGTATGTATGTATAGGTGCATACATGTACATGTGTGTATATGTGCATTTATGTTTTAGTGGTTTATATGTGCCTGCAAGTGTGTGTGTGTGTGTGTGTGTCAGTGTGTGTTCGTGTTCCCAGAGTGTAGCGGTTAGTGTAATGGTGTGGAACTGTTTCAGCCCAGTCCCATCTAGGGACATTTTTGGTCCTCCTCGGGTTTTTGTAGTGGGAACCACACTGTAAAAAAAACAACAAAGTCCATCTTAACATTCAGTCTTAAAATCAACCTGCAGGTTTTCCCACTGCTTATGGAATCCAGACAGGGAAAGTCATGGAATTTGATCCATTCTTTTGGGGAAGTCATGCCATATCAGGGAATTTTACAAATGGACAATTTTACAGGAAATATACCAGAATGTATTTTACACACTTTCATTGCAATAAGTGGAACTATAGTGGCAACCAGACTTTGGTTCATGGAAATGCTCTGGAGTGGAAAGTCATGGAAAAGTCGAGGAAATGTCATGGAAAAGTCATGGAAATGTCATGGAAAAGTCATGGCCACAGTTTGCGAGAACATTCCCGAGACAAGTGGCAGTGTCTTGAAACGAAGCAGACCTCCTCGATCACGTCACTTGATTCAAGAAAATTCTTGAAACAAGTTGATTGTGCATTGTGTACTATAAGACTGAATACTGAACTAAATATCTTGTCAGGATAGATATTTTTTTGCAGTGCGTATTCCAAACGGGATGCCAGTCACTCACCGAAATCCGCTCAAACTGATACGCGCACAAGCCGGCCAGCACGAGCACACACACACACACACACACACACACACACACACACACACACACACTGTACATCTCCAAAGTGTTTTCCTTTGAATGGGGCGAGCTTTCACTCAGGTGGAAGGAAAACAGTGAGAATTCCCATTTCGATGATGCAACGTTACTTTTCGTCTGAACCCCCTCCCTGCCGGCCCGTGCGAGACACAATTAATGAGAGTGTTTTGTTTTCTCGGGGCTCAGTTCGTGTAAAAGTCAGCGTGATGAAGCTCTTGTTTTTTGTCTTGACCTTGTTGGAGCCTCCATCACCCGCCCGGATTAATATTCAAAAGCCCTTAATTAAAAAACCCACCACCCTGTCCTCCTCTGGAGCGGGATAAACAAATCTGGGGCTGTGTTTGTTCCCTTCTGGCCCATCCTATACTCTCTTTTTTTTTTTTTTTTAATGATTTCACTTCAACCTAAGAAGGGGAAGAGAAAAAAAAAATGCAAGATGGCACAACGCAGCAGAATGTGACATAAAAAGATGAAGACAAGACATAGCTCGGGGTGAGTGAGGAGAGAAGCGGTGGTGGTGGTGGCGGCGGCGGGGAGGGGTACTGTATCTGAGTCGTAGTTAATTACAAAAAGCATTAATGTTTTATTAACCCCTTATCAGTAATTAATCACGGGTCTTTGATGTAAAGTTCAGCTTACAAAAGCAGCAGGAAAAAAAAAAATTCTCTCATCCATATTAGCCCATTAAGCCGGCTGGTATGGACCAGTCTCGCTAACTGCAGAGTGCAGGACAGGCTCCGCAGGCATTAAAGCATTTGTTTTGACAGCGCTGTTTGTTTTCTACTCCCAGAAGCCATTGCAGTGCACCTCCAACTCCCACTAGTCTCTCACCAAAAGAGCCAGTTTGCATTTCAAATATGATGGAGCTATTGCATATTGGTGCACGCGACTCCACCGTCGCCGCAATATTTCCATGCATTCCTGCATGTTGCATGTTATACGTGACGTGTCAGACAACATTAAAAAAAAATTTCATGCAATGTTGAATTATGCACTTTCTTCCTTTACTGCAGCGGCTGGCCCTATGTGTCAATGCTGTCCCGGTGTTGGTACGAGCAGGACGCCGCTAATCCAAATCCCATTGGAATCAACATCATCTGAACCGGTGAAATAACACTGAAATGCAGAGGCAAAGCTTATTCTAAATAGGAAACATGGTAATACCTCACTTGAAGTGGCGCTCATGTGGCATTATAAGGCATTATAAGCAGGATAATCATAACTACAACATGAGGAACACAAATTGCTCAAAAAAATAAAGAGGGAAATACCTTAACCCTTAATCGTCTGGTTAATGACGTGAAATTACATTAAATGTTATTTTCTGGTGTTTCTGATGGGCTTATAATCTGTTTGTAATGCATTACAATGCACTTAAAGTAAAGTGTTACCCGATACATGCAATGAACCAATTCTAAAAGACCCTCTCCATTCAAACCTGTGGATGAAGGGAAGAAAGGGAATTGGACCTCTGCACAATTTATTAAATATATCTATTTTTTTAATTTCCTCACACTTCTTTTTGCTAAACTGCTCACGCTCTGCAGTATTTTAGTAAGCTTTTTCTAGTCATCAATTTGTCAGAGCTCAGTGAGAGGAGGATGACCACAGCACTTCCCCTTAAACCCCACCCATCTCCCTCCCCCCTCTCTCTCTCAGGGTGCTGTCTGGGGGTGATCTAGGGGTCAGGGGTGAAAGAGAGGCCAGTTAGACTATGAGGGGGTGATCACGAGGTCAATAGACCCTGTAGACACTAGTGTGTGTGTGTGTGTGTGTGTGTGTGTGTGTAGGGGTATTGTAGGAGGTAAGGGAAAGGGTGTATTATTTTGGGGGGTGAGAGTCAGGTCAGTTTGACTATGTACACTATGGTAGGGGTGTGCTGCAGGGGTCAAGCGATGGTCACTGTGGCCCAAATCAGGGGACGTCTTTAGTGGTCGGTCTGGCCGCCATTGATGGCCTCTCACTCATCATGATGGCAGCAGCAGAGTGCCGCCATAGTGCTAATTACTCTTCTGTGTACACACACACACACACACACACACAGAGAGAAAGTCCACTTCTGCCCTGTTAATCAGTCAGCAGTTGATGGATTGACAGCCATTATTAGCGCAAAGAGAGACTGAACCCCTGTCAACCCCTCTCCAGCTCCCCATCCCTCCCCCCCATCCCCCACTCCACACACACACACGTGCACAACGTCTCCCTCATCCGGGGCGTGTTCTCCGCTCCACGAAAGTACGACAAGACACCGGAGGCCATGTTGCCATTGTTGATGCTTTTGTTGTTATTGTTCCTGCCCGTGTTGATTAAATTAGGAAATCCTCTAAGTCGGCAGAAAAAGAGGGGTATGTTGTTTTATTATTAAAGAGGAAAGAGACGCCCCGGCAAACGTTGGCGCCGGTTAATGAGAAGTGTACAGCGGAGTGCTTCGGGACTCTGAGATTTCAATAACATGGCAGAGCACCCCCCCCACCACCACCACCAACCGACCCACCCACCCCCTCTGTGAGGAGGATAATACAGCAGCCCCCCCTCGGTCTGGTTTCTCCTTACTTGTTTTCCTAGCTGGCAGAGTGGACCGTAGGTGCTGTCGGAGAAACAAATGTAGTTCAACAGCCGTTTTTTTTTTTTGTGGTTGTTTTTCTCTTTTTTGTTTTATTCAGGTTTCATCGAGGCTGTAAAGATTAGGGGTTGAATGATATGGGTTTTTGAAGCCCAATATCAATACTGATATTTTTGGATTAAAGGTAATATACAGTATTGAATAGCGTTACATTTGGCAATTTTAATGCGAGAAAAAATCAAAAAGGACATGTATTCTGTGTTTTCCCCAGAATTGTATTCTTGTCAGGAGAAGTGGACGACAATTGGTTAAGGACAGAGCAGAATAATAGTGCAGACGACGAGCAATCGGGGGGAAGAAATATCTTGGAAGGCAGAATCGGCATCTCTTCTTTTCGCTTTCCACTGTCATACAGATTGGAGCGTAGGTGGGTGCCATTCTCAGGGCAGGGTCACATTTAGTGCATGTGTGTTTGTGTGAGCGAGTGTATTTGCTAGTGTGTGTGTGTGTGTGTGTTTGCGCATCTGCTGTTTAGAGGGTCGTGTCAGACTGTGCCTCCACCAGACACCACAGCAACTGCATTCCCTCCTACACGACTGCTGTTTTCCCATACAGGCGTGTGTGAGAAAGACAGCCCATAATGTTTACATGCATACACACCGAGCCTTTGACCACGCAGGGCAGTAAACAGACAGCAATAATAAAAAACACGCCGTTGATCCCTTACCGCGTTTAATGAATGGTAGCCAGAGTAAATGGAACGTATCTTATTATTACAGTTGTCTGTCAGAACATTATACCTTCATTTACAGTAACTTCTCATGTGACAAATTTTTAGTTTTGCTCAAAAGTAACCTGTTTTGTTTTTTTGCATTACAGAAAGGTCTGGTGTGTTGCAGTAGGTCACACTGAGTACATGATTTTAACCCGAAAGTGTCACGTTAACACCTTAATCTGATTATCAGGTTAAACTCATAATCAGAGTAAGCGTAACCCATTTAACACACCAAATCTTCTGCTCAATCTTTCCAATTATTACACACTGTGCATGCCGGTCGGTTTGTTGCGGTTTACTGCACTGACTCGTCTCAAAGCTACAACTTGTAGAAGTAGGGTTAAGCAACCAAAGGAGCTAATGCTAAAGTGGCTAGGTTAAATACAGCCATACCAATATGTACAAAGTACTAAAACAAATGTATTGAAAAATGGGAAATGACCTTGATTTCTGTGGAATCATTTGATTTGGTGCAAAATGTATCAAAATACTCAAGTACAATTTAAAGTACAAAAGGTATATTGTTTTCTTTTCGTTGCAATGTCTAGTCAATGAGGCCCAAGCTTCCCTCCAGTGTATCCCTCTGAAAAGGTGTTTGTTTATGGGATTTTGCTGAATGCATACGTACATGTATATCGTGAGCTAATGGAGCCATTTCAAACCACCTTGGGTAGAAGTACGTGTTCTGTGGCAAGACTAGAGTTGAGATCATTGGAATACCTGCATAAACTTTAAAATGAAACAGTTCATTTTCACATAATCTACAACCATAAAATATTGAACAAATATTATTAAAAAATATTCTATTTTTCTTTCCAGTGCAAGTCCTCTAATTACCAGCCACCACTGTTAAAGAGGCTATGGCTAAAGGAGCTAGGACTAAAGGAGCTAGGATTTAGAACTAAAGGAGCTAGGACTAAAGGAGCTAGGATTTAGAACTAAAGGAGCTAGGACTAAAGGATAAACCTGATCAAACATTAATTTAACTATGACGTTACTCTATAGATCTATGCCCATGAGTGAATGTTTTTCATATGTCTCCTTTAGGTAGGTAGGTAGGTACTTTATTAATCCCCAGGGGGAAATGTCTTTGTTACAGCAGTCAGACATAGAATAGCACTATTGTAGCAGAAATAAAGCTACAATGGGAATAATAAAATAACAAACAAATAAAAAAATATATATGAAGCTATATAAAAGTACAAAAATTATGCAAATGCACAGTGCAAAGGTTTTTTTTTTTTCTATTTTAATCTATTTTACTGTGAAAAAAAAGTGACTGACATCGCTGCACTGCATAAAAGGTAGTGGAGGGAGGTAGTGTTCAGAGTTGCACCTACAACTTACCTAGGCCAAGGGCTGTTACACAGTGCACATCCAAAAATGTTTTATCCTGCAGCAAAAACTGAAAGCAAGAAAAATATTTGCCATTGATAGTGCCACATTATTGTGTAATATTTGGTTAATACAGCTATGAAACTAACAATTAGATTAAGTATAGCAACAACTGACGAAATGTTTGTTTGTGCTTCAAAATGACAGACAGACAAGAACTTGTTTAATTCGTTTTATAATTTTGCCATTACTAAGAACTTATGAAACATTTACATGTATTATTTCATACTAGATACTACTTTATATGTTATACTAGAGAGATGTGAAGCTAAACGTAGAATTGATCTAAATATCAAGCAGATAGTGAACACATTAGCGTCACAGAGGCTAGCTTGCTAACTAGCTTGCTAGCTAGGCCCTTTGGCCCTCTGAACACATTAGCCTACAAACATTATGTATTATGTAACATGAGTGATTACAGGATGCACACATAAATCAGAAATGAGAACAATAATCTTAAAGAGATTTGGTCTTCTTTAGCTAACAGCCGTGTGAGTCTGTTGTCGTCTGCTTTGCTGCGCGATTGTAACTAGTTGTTCATAATTTTGTTTGTGTATTTTGTTTCCTTTCCTCTGTCTATCACGGAGAATCAATCAGCTCTTGAGTCTTTTTAAGATGCTTATTTTACATTCACATTTTAGGACATTCAGCTGACCCAGCATGAAAAGCACTACCCCCCAACCCCCCCCCCCCTCTCGCCGATTGTCTCCCACCGTACTTTCTCCTACACCCTGCTTCCTCATTCCACAGCAAGGTTATCAGCGAGCTGCGATGCCAAAGGTCAGACAGGAGTCCTCTCTGTGACCCCCTGACCTCGCCACGACCCACGGGCCCCAGATTCATCAGGGCAGCGCTACCACCGGGGGGGCGGGGGAGTTCGCAGGGGTCACCCCGCTGTTCAAAGGCGCACAGAGCCTCCAGCGGCCATGCGCTCGCTCAGATCATCATTCCTAGAAGGGCCGGTAGGGCATCCAGCCTCTACTGTAAGGGATCCCTATGCAGGGGGAGACACACAGCAGCGTAATTGTCTACGTGCCAGAACGTATGCCTGCTGCTGCGTAGGAATGAACTGTTGACTTCGCGTGATGATTGATCCCTCTACGGGACGACGCTTCAGACGGTATGGATTTCGCTTG
Source organism: Hoplostethus atlanticus (assembly GCA_034670405.1). NCBI lineage: Eukaryota > Metazoa > Chordata > Actinopteri > Trachichthyiformes > Trachichthyidae > Hoplostethus > Hoplostethus atlanticus. The sequence continues at coordinate 3,827,771 of JAXDDX010000005.1, read as the reverse complement.
TGCGTTCGACGAGCGTTACAATCCGCCGTTTACGTAAAATAGATAAATGTCACATGGGCTGACGACAATACAAATATTTGGCACGTCCCTCCCCGGTGTTTCAGGTTGACAAATCCGCAGAGGCCACCCCCTGACCTTTTGACCGCGCCAGGGGCCTTATGGGTAATGATGATACTGATGGCCTGACAGCCATCTTACCCAGTGGCCATCTGGAGCGGCTGTCACGGCGGCTGATTGAGAAGGAGACCCACCACCTGGCCATGCATTGATTTTTCACAACAAGTCCCCCCCCACCCCTCCAGGCTCCGTCCATTCGAATCCTTTAGCATTGTGCTCACCCTGACCTTTGACCTCTGAGAGAGTGGAACGGGAGGTCACTGTCACTGCCCTCACCTCGCTTTCCCCCCCCCACCCTGCCTCAAACTACACTTTCTCAACACACACACCTCTTGTTACTGTAACAGCTTGTTTGTATAGCTTTTTATCGAGTGTGTTTTTTGAATGAAGTATTGCACCGCCGCATTTTAAATCACGTCCATTACGGAGTACAAATTTTTCGCAGTCTCCCCGCAAGCGTTGCAGCAGAAACCTGACCAATGTTAAATTGCATCTGCATCAAAGCATGTGGAGGAAACGTTACATTAACTAACTGTAGCATTAGCTGCTTCATATTTATCCACCATAGTAGCTAAGCGAACATCCATCCTACTATTATTGGTTTGTGTATGAACACTATTGAATAATAGGAATAGCGATATCCGTTTTACACACACACACACACACACACACACACTAGCAATAGCAATAGCTTAACCCCAGCATCCATCCCATGGCCCATGTAACCTGTGGAAGAGCAGGTTGTAAACACGGCCAGCTCTTCCCTTCAGTTACCCCCCCCCCACACACACACACACACACACACACACCTACACATATACCGCTGCTGCCGTATAGTGATCCGTATAATCCGACAGGCTCGGGGAGTGACTGATAGCTATTGTTGCGCTGGAAGGCTTTTGTCACCTGACAAAGAGCTCCCAGGCTTTGGCCCTCATCCCTCGGCATCATCCTCTTCCTCATCCCCTCTCTCACGGGGATACGGAGGGGTCTCGAAGCCCCGTGGCGGTGACTGATGGAGTCTCCGGGACGGGAGAGGAGACGGAGGTGGAGGTGAGGGGGTGACGGTACACTCCGAGACAATCATCACAGACGAACATAACACAGTATTTGACATTAAAAAAATGGAAGAAAAAAACAACATTTTAAATACAGTTGAATCCGTTATCAAACAACAAAAAACACGAGAGACGAAGCCTTCGCCGTCTCCGTTGAGAATTCCCAGCCGGCTGTCCCGATTAACACAGTTGAGGACGGGGCGTCGGCGCCGGCGTCTATCCGGAGCTCTACCTGTTTCTGCTGCTCTGACACTTTTATTTTTGCTCATTTCGCTTGTTTATTGTGATGATAATGAAGTCGCGACGGTGCGACGGTGTCATCAGGAGAAATCTCGCGTTTTGGCCCGCTTCCACCCGCTATTGTATGCAAGTGCTACCCCCCGCCCCCCCTTCTCTCGTCACTGTCAGCGAGCCGCTCACCGACCAAAATGGCTCCTAATTGAGCGAGCCGAGGCCGTTAATGTACGAGATTGCGTACGAGTGTTTTTTTTTTTTCAAATTCAGAGATACGTGTCAACAAATTGCGCTCCGATACGTCGTCTCTGTGATCGCCGAACGACTGCACGTGGTAATAAAAAAAAAAACGCTCGCCGCTTCCTGTGACAGCGAGGATCTCGGCGTAATGAGCGGGAGTGACCGAGCACCGCCGACAAAAGCATCATAAACGCCGAGACAATACACACCCCGACGTTAGAGAGCTTCTTCTTCTCCTCCTCCTCCTCCTCCCCCCCACCCCCTCCCTCCCCTTCCCCTTCTCTTCTTCACTCCTCTCTTGTACCCATGCCATCCATCTCAATGGACCCTCAGTGCAACGGTGGGAATAGCAGCAGCGCTTGCACCATGTGCGAGACAAAGAGAAAAAGGTCTGTTGCCGACACCATCAATCCCACAATCCCACACAGTGACGAGCGAGAGATGGTCGCCATCTGTGGACGTGTTGTCTCGCCGCTTTTGCCTAAGAAGTCGCAAAATGCCTCCAAGTAAAAAAAAAAAGTTAAAAGTGTGAACGCCTCTTGTATAGGTGTTTTTTTTTTTGGGTTGTTTTTTCGACGTACCTCTCAGTATATATACCGTCTAACAGTTTGCTTTGCACACCCATTTCTATTTCTCCGTCTCTCTGCTTGTTTTCCCTCCACCGCCGCCGCCGTCTGTTTTCCCCTCTATTTCCCTCTATTTCCCTCTCCCCTCGTTCCCCTGTCCCTGGCTGCAGCGCGGCAGCCATTAGCTTTACAAATCCAGCCTTTGATCTCTGATTTGGGCGGGTGCCTAGCGGAGGAGGGGGTACTGGCTGAGGGAGTGTGTGTGTGTGTGTGTGTGTGTGTGTGTAGCTTCTCTATGTAGGCCGTCGGAGGGGCTAGCTGGCGCTGCAGAGGAGGAAGGGTTCATGACCGGTCCACTTCTGCTGAGGTATTACGGAGGGAGTCGGTTTCCAGGGAGCGAGGCCACGGCGATAATGTCACTTCATCTGCATTTGTACTGAGCGAATAAGCTGCCTAATGGTTTAAATATAACTCACTCAGCGCTCACTCCCAAACTCCAGATCCCTGTCCCGCTCCCTCTCCCTCTCCTCCCCCATCCCCCTCCCGCCTCACTTATCTCACCCTTCAGAGCCTCTCGTCCCCTCTTATCCTCGCCTCATCTGTTTTCAGAAGGATATCTCCGCGGGCCACGTGCGCGGATATTACATTATTGAACAAAAATCACTTTTGGCTCCTTGGCAACGGCCCGGGGGGTCGGGGGGGGGTCCAAATAGGTACCGGGGCCGCCGTTGGCTTACGAGACTAAGTGTTTCTGTCACGGCTCGTTGTCGTTGGGTTTGACCGATATGGGGGTTTTATTTTGAAGGGCCATATCGATACAGGCGATTTGGATGGAAGCTGGCGATAGCACATATTTGGAGCTGATATTCTTTCTTTTTTTTTTTTTTTGTCACGCCAAAAATGTCTTCCAGATAGCTTATTGGGTGGAGAAGCCTCTGAAACAGTATTTAGACCACATGCTCCATCCAATCAAAATGTCTCAGTAGAGTCAAACTGCAAACTGCATCACATCAGAGGTGGACGACGATATCAGATTTTTCAGAAACGGCTGACATATCGGCAACCCGATATCAGTCTAACCCTACTCATTACGAGGCTGTGATGATGAGGCTGGGCCATGAAGGCCGTCGTCCCTCTCATCTCCCCTTTATCCATCCATCCGTCCATCTGTCCGGCCCCCTTCCTCCTCTCCACTCTCCTCTCCAGAGAGGTAATGAATGGCTTCCCTCACTGCGGTGAATTCACCTGTTTCTGCTTCAGCCTTCCCTCCGCCGCATTAAGTGGGGATTTATGGAGTCGGCTTCCCATTGAACAAAACCATTTGTCTTCCAGTTTGGTTTAACAGCGCTCTTTATTCCCTGCAGATTTAGGGGTGGGAGGGGCGGGGTGCTGGGGAGGGGAGGGGGCAACACCATTAAGGGCTACCGGCCCTCCCAATTTCTCTCTCTCTCGCACTTACACCGGGAAGGCAAACAGCCCTGAGCAGTCTGCTCCTAAAGAGACCTTTGCGAATAGATAGGTGCCCTGATGGATCAAGCGCGGCGGTAACACATGTAGCGAGGAACTGTCCCATTTCTAGGTCCTTTTTTTTTTTAAACGTGGGGAGGAGCTGCCGGATTTCAAATGGGACTTTATGTCAAAGCGTTTTTTTTTTGTTTTTTTTATTCCACCGCACTAAGAATAGAAATGTATAAATGAAATCAGAAGAAGGTCTGATACACAGGGGATACGCCAAGATCTAACAGCAGGCCACAGAGACATTTGTCCCTGGTAGCGAATCTATTACCGAGTCCTTTATTGAAAATGAGACGACATGCCAGAGACCCTCTAATATCATAACCTATAAAACTTGTCTTACAATTATTCAGCGGCAGCATATTTGGGTGACTCTTTTTTTTTTTTTTTTAGTGCCAATGAGTGTGTCATATGTAGCTGCATTAGCGTCTCATTACTTTGGCGATAGGGAGAAGATTCCTTAATGCCTCTCGACAGGCCATGATGTAATTACACAGTGTTTGTTGCGAGTCAACATGATAATTTGTGTTTCCAAGGGATCTGTCATACGCCGGGCGCATAAATGATTCAACCCCCTCATAAATGTCCTGATTGAAAACAAGCTGTTGCCCAAAAGAAAGACCCAACTTAACTAGCCTGTCGCCGTGGTACCCTGTGGCCTCAAAGAGACCGGGAAAAAAAAAATGGCCAGGATGGATCCTCCCTGTGAAAATTCATCACAGCCTCTCCACGATGTTTGGCGCTGTGAGGCAGAATTATGCATGAAACCATAAGAAAAGCTTACCTTTCACTTCTCCGTCCCCTTCTGAGTTAAAGTGTGTGTGTGTGAGGGAGATCGAGAGAGAGAATGATGCAGAGGAGGAGAGAGAGAGAGAGAGAGAGAGAGTATTCAGTATATATATGAGACTCCTCTGTGCAGTTCCCCAAAGGCTGCCAGTGTTGAATCTACCCATTCCCACCCTCCGCGCTCCAACCTAACAAGACTACACAACATCTGCATGGGGGCTTTAGAGTTATGTACATGGTGTGTGTGTGTGTGTGTGTGTGTGTGTGTGTGTGTGTGTGTGTGTTGGGGGCGTCGTTTTTTTTGTTTGTTTTTGGACTATCTGTTGGAAATCTGTGCGGAGGGGAGGGCGTATTAAAGGCAACGCGAGGTGTTCCTGCGTCGCCGCCGGCTCCGCTGCACCTCTCCAGCTCTCCGACTGTGACCCCGGCCTCGGGGCGTGTGTGTGTTTTCATTCCCTTTGTACACACTCTCTAAGATGTTCTCTCTCTCCTCCTCTCTTCTCCTCTTTTTTCCTCCTCCTCCTCTTCACCTCCCTCCCTCCTTGCGTTTCCTTGCAGAACAGAGCCCCAGATAGCAGAGAGATATCGCCCCTGGTTTGTTTGGCCCCGTCTCTCTCTCTCTCTCTCTCTCTCCATATATATATATATATATATATATATATCTCCCGATCCTCCTCTCTCATCTCCTTTCTTTTTTCCCTTTTATTTATCTTCTGCAAGTCCTCTCACTTTGCGATCAATACGGGTTTTGCTTGAAGCCTCGCGGCCGACGAGGGGAGCCGAGGGATTTTTGAAGTCGGAATGCTAAACATGTTAAACAGCGAAGATGTTTTGAAAATTTGGGCTCACCAGGGAGATGTTAAACGTCTAAATTTGTTTTTCCCTCTTCCCAGCTGCACACTGTAACGTGCATCAGACGTTATAGCTTTTTATCAGCTACCTTTGATCTTTTTGTAGCTTTTTATATAATATTTCTGTTTCTTGCATTTTAGTCTATTAGGGAATCACTACATCGGAGGATGTAGCAGCTATCGTTAACGCCACAACATGTGATACGTTTATTTATATATTTATAAATCCACTTTGAAAATCAATTTGCTTCATTGGAAATGCACATTGCATCACCGGATCTTCCTATATGAGCCTTTACATGATTCCTCCTGTTCTGGTTGCTGGTGTAGTGGCGTCGTCTAAAATTCCCATTCTCGTGATCTACTTCTGAGTCCTGAGTGATGCTTTTGGGCACGAGTTGAGGTGTGTTTACTCTCCATTACGTCCCTTTAAAACGTTGAGGATGTTACCGTATGATTTAGCTGGATTCCCTTTACACAACATTAAAATGTGCCACCAGTACATACATTATATTTGGAATTAGCTTCCCGGGATTGTTTGCCAAATCATCAACTTCCTTTTGTTTGTACATCCTTTTAAAGTTGACAGTGAACGCCTCATCTCGCTGGAGTATTCTGACAGTCATCTCTGACATTATTGTTTGCTTTGCGCGTAATTCCTTGTTGGATCCATAGTTGTTTTTCCACCGCAGGAACTATCCATGAACTGGAACAGGAACTTCGACTTTTCCCACCGGGGGAACTAGCCCTGGAAAAGGTTCCTCTTGGATAGTTACTGGACCGCAAAAAAAGTTCCTGCTAGCGAGGTTGTACTTTTTGGGGGGGACCAGGAACCATTGGGGCAGAGTTGCAGTACTGAACAACGCCGATTGGGCAATACAAGCTACGCAAAAATCGCAAAAACTCATTTCATATCTCATCGAACACGTCTCGCAGCTAAATGACATACGAAACCCGGTACTTTGGTGCGTGGGAAAGCAAACTCTTTTGGAGGACTTAAAAGGTTCCTGCTCAAAAAACCCAAAAGGTTCAGGTTCCTGCGGTGGAAAAAACACTCATGTGTTCAAGTTTAGTTACGTAGTTGCTTTATGTGGATTGAAGACGCGTTGCATTTATACTTTGTTGTTAATATGTTTCCACTGCAGGAGCTTTCCCCAGGGATAGGAACCTTTGGAGGATGAGGCCAAACGTGCCCCTGCGGTGGTCTGGGTGATCTTCAATGCCATCACCTTGGGCACATTTTAATGCCAGGTATAAAGGGGTCTCTCATTTTTTCCTCATCCAAATTTTCAAATCTCTCTCTCTCTCATTCTCCCGTCTTTTTTTTTTTGCCTCCATCACCCGCACCTGCTCCCCTTGTGCTCGCACCGCGGGATGGACGGGAGGACGGCTGACGACCGCCATCATCATCATCTGTCCGTCCGACCGGCGTTGACGAGCCAGGAAAATGCAGCGAGCCAGCCAGCCAGCCAGCCGGGCAGCAGGGCAGCAGGGCTGAGGGAACAAACGCCCCCAGCCGGGCCCACCTTTTCCAACCTCTGACTCTAAAATGAACCCGGTAGCTTTTTTTTGTTGCCATCCAACTGTCAGGCAACTTCTATGAAAACTTTTGAAATGCCGCAAAGATTTTTTTTGAATTGGGCACTGTTTGAAGTGAATAAATCAGCTTCCTGAGTGTTGGAAAAAAACACATATCCATTAGAAACCAAGGAATCTTTCAAGGACTGATTAGTATTGGGAAAGTTGTTATTGCTATAACATACACTAATATGTTATAAATGGCCATAAATGTCATACAACCAGGATATAGACTTAAACATGGGAATGACAGCAGACATTTCTGACCTTCAAATCCAAAGCCATTTTTGAACTTCCTTATTTTTGCCATGTCCATTCAGCTTCTCTACATCATAATTCACAAAATATGTATATATACATACTGTGATGGGAACACAGCTAGTGTCTGGATATGAAGTGACAAGCTGGCAGGATCAGAGAGGCTTCACGAAAGCTTGCATCTGCATATATATATGTGTGTGTGTGTGTGTGGGTGTGTGTTTTTTACACCCCGCTTCCTATCCATCACACCCTGACTATTTATATGCCCTCTACTGACGGACCATATGAGACAGAGAGGTGAGTATCTAGCCGCTCGTGGTATCATCTGGAAAAAAAAAACACGTGTCCGCCGGTCGACGCAACACTCCTAGGATAACGCTGCAGCGGCGGCGGCGCAGCGGTTGCAGAGATTATGAAGCAACATGTTTTTAAAGTGTGACACACTTCAGTTGTGAGTGATGCGGCGATACGTCGCAGAAGGGAAAAGCCGGAAGGAGGAAAGGGAGAGGGGGGGCGAGAGAGGTGGATGAGAGAGAGAGAGAGAGAGATATTCAGGCATCATTGCTTTTCCTCCAGGTGTCTTTGGCCTGCATGATTTCATCTGTGAGGCCATAATAAACTTCCTTAATGAAATAAGTAATTAACATATTATAATTGTGCCGCGGACGATTTTGACAGAGATCATTTTCCATATCTAATGCTATGCTAATTTAATCTGTTCCCCTCCTCTGCCCGACACGACCCCTTCTGTGATTAAGTTTCATGGCATCTCACTTTCGCTTTTCCTCACCTCTCCCTCGCCGTGTCTCTCCCCCCCAGCCTCTCGCTCACGTTCCACTTTCTTTCCCTTTTTCCGTCCCGTGATGGATTGACTCCTCGGCGGTGGTTCAGGGCCTCGTTGTCGTTGGATTTGCAGGGCGGAGGGACGTGCACAGATGGCGCGGGGAGCTGGAGGATGGGGGGCGGAGGGTGAAGGCCTGTATCTGTATGTGTGGTCTGATCTCTCCTCTCCTTCCTCCTCCTCCTCCTCTGCATGGGAAATAAGCACGGAGCAGGAAGAGCAGGGGGTGGGGGGTCACAGCGCTGATTGAAATATAGCTATGGGCTGGCGGTCATGTGGACACAGTCCCTCCAGAGTTCCCTGCTCTGTACTTTATAGGAAGGCAACTGCACTCAGACCAGTCCGCCCTTGCATCCATTCGAATGTCTGTTCAAAAGAACAGGGACTGCACTTTTCAGCAAGGATAGCTTTGAGCAATATTTATTTCATGACGGAAAACATGCCAGGGGAGTTCACACGCACAAATGGAAGAAAAAGCTTCTCTCAAGACCGAGATGTCTAAATGCAAAGTTTCCATTTTTATTCTCCATCTGACTAAAATGTGACATGCTCACGTGACAGAGTGCAAAATGTTTTCAAGTTGCTGCATCATGAGTGCAAAAGATCCACTAAAAGAATCAATAAACATGTTGGATGCAGCAAATTGTAGTTTTAGTTCTAGTAACATTAAACTGAAGCACTGCTACTGACTGAAAAGATTAAATCTAGTCATACTAAATGATCTAGGTTAGCTAGTTAGCCTAGCTAAGTTCAAACTAGCCATGCTATCCTAAAGCTATCTAGGTAAGCTAGTTAGCTAGCCTGCTGACCTTCCAACATCAGGAATGTAAAGGCATAAAGGAATGAAAAAAGGAAGACATTGCCATTTATATTTTTATTTCTATTTCTGTTTTGTGTTGTCAGATTCTTCTTTGCCATTCAAGTTTACCAGTTAGCTAACGTTCTTTGGCTCCACCCACCGAGACTCCGCCTCTGAGAAATGTTCGCAGAACTAAAACTGCAATCTTATTTTTCAAATTTGTTTTTTTACAAGTTTCAGTTTCAGCTATTTTTATGATGGACATGTGGAAAACATGATTGGGTGTTTCAAATCACATCAAGTAGGTTTGCGTCAATGCAATGGGAAGCATATAAGTACAAATCCATATACGTTGTCAGCGGACCAGAAGATCAGCAGGGTAAACACAGAAAAGATGACGATTCCCCCTGCTCTGTACCCTTGCTGAAAGAAGGCTGAGAAATGGGAGGCGGTTCAAGGAGGAAGGAGGGGTTGATGGGAAGAGTGGGGGCGAGGGATGAATGAAATCATCCAGCTGTGGTCTGATCCCTCCCATGTGGCGATAGGACCCCCCCTTTTTATCCTCTCTCCCTCCCTCTCTCTCTCTCTCACAGTCCCTATGTCTCTCTCCCCTGGCTTCTCTGAGCAGAAGGAGGCGCCCACTGGGGGCTCTTCGTTCTCCGTCACCCATGAAACGATGCATACAACGCGGCACTCCCTTCCCGAACCTGAACCCACTGCTCCAGCGCTCTCTCCTGGGTAAGGGGAGGACTCCAGGGAATACCCCCCCACCCCCCACACTCCCCCACCCCCCACCGCGCAGGATAAGCTAACCCTAAACTAAGTCCTTGCATGTAATATCATTTGTCACCAAAACGTCAAACCTGATTATATAAATAAAGCTAGATTTCTGACTGATGACTGGCAAGACATTATTATTTGGTCAATGTGATAAATTATCAGACAGCTTACCAAACTATCAGCTTCGGGAGAACATTGGTCCTCTTCGTTATAATAATAAAAACGACAAGACCACATTTGGACTCACTGAGCTATGAGGTATGGCAAGTGACACCCATGGGAGCTTCGATGGAGGTCTCTCAACAGATCCTCCCCATGCACCACTCAAGGAAAGGTCTTTCCCTGCCTTTTCCTCCACTGGAATTAAGCCTTGTAATAACCTAACTACCGTGACACCACTAAAACAAGTCTGATCCAATGTGATAGGAAAAAATGTACTATCACATTTTATGTTATTTGAGGGAAAATTGAGGGGAAATGCTGTACCAATTCATTGACACAGTTTAATTAGTAGTATATGACACCAGTTTTTGGTGATTTTAGTGTTTTTACTGGGATTAGAAGGATGACCAGGATCAAAAATATTTCATTTTATTATTATATTTTCTTTAAATTATTTCAAAAAATGAATGGCAGTCAATGTAACGCTAAGTAGATCACAAAGGAATAGTTAGTAGAAGAAACAAATGGGAAAGAAAGGTAAATAATGTATAAGCGGTATTTTGTAAAACAATTTCTCCTATTCTAAGTCGAGCACACAAGAACAACAGAGCTGTATAAATATTGTAGGATGCAGAGGCTTCGTCTGCCGGAGTGAGCCTCCTACGTGTGTGTGTGTGTGTGTGTGTGTGTGTGTCCTCTTCTGTGTTGCACTGTGTATATATGAGCACATCCATGTGTGGTAGTCCGTGCATGCTTTATGTGTCTGTCTGCATGTGTGTGTGTGTGTGTCAGAGAGAGAGAGAGAGAGAGGTCAGGTGGGGCAAACAGAGGATGAGTAATGTGAAAGAGCTCAGATGTGAACGTGGCCAGTAACAATGGATGAGTGACAGGACACATGCCACTGGGTAATGAGAGGGTAACACCTTCCGTGTTACCTTTCCTTTCTGATACCGAGAGCACGCACACACACACACACACACACACACACACACGCTCCAACCCCCCTCCGGAGCACCCAATGAAGGTTAAAACCTCCTTCAAAGACAACCCTCGTCTCCGCTGGGGCCACGACAATAACAACCAGGCAACAGGCACCCTTTGGGCCAGCCAGTAACGCAATCAAGTTCTACAAATGCGAAAAAGGTCAAAGGTCAACTCAGCAACGTTATGAACACTAAATGCAAATCCATCTCGCAGGGCCAGTGTCTGCTGCTCTTGTCTTTTTGGCATTCGTAGCACCCCCGTATTGGTTGATTGTGCAGCCACCCCTCAGGCTGAACAGTCAATAAATTAAACCGTTTTTTTTCCCTCCAACTCAAAAGAAAGGTGGAAATTCAATGTGGCATACATTGATAGTCCTAGAGGCGAATTTGCAGAGTGAGGTTAGCTGGATATAGCGCATTTTGTGTTATTCAAGCTTGCGGTGTAGGAGATTTAAGCTTGCGGTGTAGGAGATTTTTTTTTTTTTCGTTATCAAAAGTTGCACAATCCAGTGCACGACAATGAACAAACTATGTTGCGACACTCCACCTCGACCTGTGGCATTCGGTGTCATTTTGAAAACGCCGAAGCACAGCGGTGAGATGCATCATTCAGGTTTTGTCAAAATCTACAAAATCGACGGTGTCTGAGACGTTGCACGGACAAATGAATGAATAAACAAAGAAATGTATCGCCTCCTCGGGGCAGAATGCTGGATCATTCCCCCAATTTCATCAAAATCCAATCAAACGAATGAGTGAACCAGCAGAGACCAAGACCCTGTAACAGCCATCACCAAACACATGGGGGAGGGGGAGTCGTGGTAAGACATCAGTAAGGCGGGGCATTGGTTGACCAGAGCGCTTCCTCCAAATTAAGATGTTCACATCTTCTATCCACTGTCATTTTGAAATACAATTCAAAGGCGGCGGTCCTCCTCCCTCCCACGCGCCCTTGAAAAAAACCCCAGAAAAATAAAGCTGCTGCTCCCTCGTCAGATGAATTCGAGCGACTCTGAGCAGAGTGGAGCATTTCAAAACACAGACCACAGAGGGGAAATAGAAATGGACCCCCTCGAGCCGAAGGACTGTTTCCTCTATGAATGTGTCAAGTTGAGCACATATTTTCCCTTCCTTGAAATATCTGTCTGCCGCCCCGACGACCTTTCCAACCGACAGGTGCTCAAACAAAAAAAACAGTGGCGGTGAAAATGAATCGATTGCACCCCTTTTTTTTTTTACATCTTCCTCTCTCTCTTCCTCTGTCCCGCTAGCCCTCTCTCTCTCTCTCTCTCTGAGACAGTGGCATCATTGGGACCGGATGGTAATCGAGGGCTGTCACCTCAGAGTCAAAGGAAACATTATCCAGCATGTCATTCTCCACACCTAGAGAGATAGATAGAGAATGGAAAGTGAGAGAGAGAGAGAGAGAGAGAGAGAGAGAGAGAGAGAGAGAGAGAGAGAGAGAGAGAGGGGTCCCAAGCCCCTCTACCCCCTTCTGTGTCTCAATTCAATTCAATTCAATTCAATTCACAAAGCTTTATTTGCAGGATTCCTGCACAACCAGTGCATAAGAAACTGAATTGCACATTACCAAAACATGTCAAATTTGATGAACCGATCACCAGTTAATACATTACAAGCAGATAACAAGCGCATCAAAACCATAAATAAACTTTTCTTACAATCTCATCATAAGACAGGCATCAGGAGAAATGACATTTCACTTGAAGCGGTGCTCCTAAGGCGTTGCATGGCATCAAAAGCACATTGTAAGAGGGATAATTAGTGTAATTGGAGCATGGTATCAACACAATGTGCAGAAAAAGTTGAATACTTCATGGGGTACTTCATGGGGTACACATACTACTGTAATGGCATAACATTGAATTGAGTTGACTTGAAACGTGTGACGAGCAGATTAGAAACACATCATCAGCATAGATAGATATAATCATCAGACCAACATGAGGAAATTACATTGATTTTAATCTCATGTAGTCACCCCATGAAGTATTTTTTGCACATTGTTTACTCTATCATTATGTTCTGTCATTTTTTCCATTCTAATAACTGTCGCGCGTGACGATGCCTTATGAGGAACGTCTTATAAACAAAACGATCTTTCGGTGCGTCTTTCCTCTTTATCCCAGTCCTCCTGTTTCTCCCTGGCTCGGTGGTGATGTTCGCGGGGAGATCTCAACGCTCCCAAAGCATCATCAGAATGAGAAAGGAGTCCCAGGGCTAATGCAATGCAGATATGTTGTCTTTTGTGTCGGAATATGAGAAAAAGGAATTTGCGCGAGGCGCTCGGCGAGTCAGAATTCATTTCTTGCTCGAGCTTTTGCCCCGCAGTCAAACCTAAACTGACTGCAGACTCAGCTGGCTGACTGAGTGAGGACACACACACACATACACACACACACACAGAGAGAGAGGCATGCATACCCACTAGAACCTACCCAATATACATGCATGGACTCCCTCAACACTCGACACGTACATACACTCACCCCAAGAGAGAGTGTGTGTGTGTGTGTGCATTTGGAGTGGCCTCTCTCTCTATGCTTGAGTGACAGGTGTACATGGGCGGCACAATGGCCGCCAATATTGTCCAGCGACCATGGTAACAATGGCCCGTCTCCCGGGAAACGCGGAGCCTTTTCGTTCGCCTTCCGTCAGACATGAAAAGAGACAATTTCAGGTGGTGGTAAAATGGGACCGGGGATAAAAAAAAAAAGAAGGAAAAAAACATTTTGGGGGTTCTGTGCCACTCAACATCGCCGGCGGCAAGCGCTTTGATAGGGAAAATGGATTTTGATCCTTGATTATAATATATGCCGCAATCTGAAACAGCTCAAACACACAAGGAACCTGAATGAGAAAGGAGAAAGGGGGTGGGGGGGGGACTCTCCTGGACCATTAGCCTCAACATTGTGTTCATTTTCAATCTCTGAGGTACAAACATGTGTAATACATCCTCAAACTGCACCAATTGAACGTCTGATGTTGTAAAATACAGGAGATGCATAGAGATGCAAAGTGAGAATCGTGGGGTGGATATTAACAATGGAGCAGGTCATGTTTCAAACTGGCTGGCGATATAGTGTATGATCATGCTGAAACATTGATAATGTGGACGACTAACTGGGACAGCTAACAATCAGTGTGTGTGTGTGTGTGTGAGAGAGAGAAAGAGAGAGAGCGATGTACTCTTATCAGTCTTCCCAGTCCTCAGCAGCAGCAGATAAACAGAAGTGTGAAGGGCAGTTGCGCTGCAGGGGGCTGATTGACATGGCTGGCGCCCAAACAATCACACACACAAACACCCAAATGCACACACACATGCACGCACGTATAAACACACATTTGCCTCTACTGTCCTCACTCCTGCACACATCCACGCATGCATCATCCAGTGACTTGTGAGTAACACATGCAATGTTAGTTTGTGAGTCAGTGACTTAGAAGAATTAGGTCTATTAAAGGTGCTCTATGTGTCATTTTTAAACATCAATATATCACCGGCAAAGTAATTGGTGTAATTACCGTAAACAAATGAGACCATGGTGGAAACAGTTAGTTGCTTCTATTTTACACCAATGGTATTGTTAGTGGCGCCCTCTTCCTGTTTGGTGGTGTAAAGCAGTCCAGCAAATTTCTCGCTAAAGTAAATGTCGCACAACGTGAAATGTAGAAGCTGCCAATCTCCTCAGCGGTGGTCTCGTTTGTTTACGGTAATTATATGAACGTCTCAAATGATGTTAAAATGCTACGCGTGACAGCTTTAACTCTCCTAGAATATAATACAATGTAAATCTAATGTCGCTTTATGTCGTTTGCCCGATGACACTCCCCAGCAACATGCTCTATATTCTCTAATTCTATGTGTTTGTATGTATGGAGATAAACGCTACCTGAGTGGCTCTATTACAAGCTGAAAGCGAATAGGGGATTAAAGGGTAAGGGAAGAAAAAAAAGAGGGAGAGAACTGGCCCACGCCTCGGGGAAGACTGGGGAGAATGGAAATGACTGGGAGAGTCTTCACAGACAGAGTGCACTTCGTGTGTGTGTGTGTATGTGTACGTGTGTGTGTGTGTGTGTGTGTCTATTTTTGGTGTGTGGTATGTACATGCATATGCGCCTGTATATGTGTCACACGTGTGTTTGGCTGTTAGTGTTAGTGTGGATTGCTTTAGCATATTTGTTTGCATTTGTGCACGTGTGTGTGTGTGTGTGTGTGTGTGTGTGTGTTCTCAGTGTGTTAGCAGCTTATTGAGCCGGTTTGCCCCCTGGCTCCATGCTGTTCCACACCAAACAGTGAAACCAATACCTCCTTGCTGCTGATAAAACCGGATGGCCAGAGATAGGCATGCATATTATCACACACACACACACACACGCACACACACACACACTTACCACTTACCTCTGTGTGTGTGTGTTGGGGGTAGTGTAGCCTCCTCCTACAAAGACACTATACACTCTCCCTCCTCTTTCCTCTTTCCCCCAGAGACAAAGTCCCAATTTCTCCATTGCCTGCAGACACAGAGAAAGGCGAAGGGAGGGAAGGGGGTGGTGGGGGGGGGGTGAGAGAGATTGAAAGAGAGAGGCGAGAAAGAGAGAGAGGTATGGAGAGGTAGGCAAGGGAAAACCGTGATGCTATCGGCCCTCTGAGAGTCACCGGGGTCATTGTCATGTGTCAGTCACTGTAACACAACTCTCCCTGATAAGCCGCCCCGATCGCGCCGATTGCCCGCAATGGGCGACAGGGCGATACCGTTCTCTGCCGGTGCTCCTGACGAGACACGAAATTAACCCCCAGCACTCGCAGATAAACATCTAAAACGGTTTCGGGACCCCAGGGGCTAATGGGAAGAGACGGGAAGCTATCAAAATATCAAATGTGCGTGACAAGCGGCACAAGGACCGGGTCTGTCAAACACTCGCCTCTCCGAGTGTGATTTAACTCCTCACGTCTGGGCCCACAAAACCCAGCAGCGCAGCGCTGAGAAATGAACCGCTCCGCCGCCCGCTTCTTCTTCTGTCTTCACGCGGCAAAGTGATAATTTAATGGACATATTTATTTAGGCAAACACGGACACGGGGCTCTCAGTTTTAATTAGGTAAACCGCTCGTCGGGAGGAATCGATGGCGATCCGTTAATGAAGGTCGTCGCAGGCTAATAGCTGCGGCCGTTCCTGTCTTGTGGCGTTGAAAATCTCATGAAACGGAGTGAATTCAGTCATCTCTCCTGTCTCAGGCTGGTCGGGTAACAGATAGCTCTATCTTGGGCAGAATGTGTGCAGTGTGTACCTGTGTGTGTGTGTTTTCTTGGTCTGTGTCCTTGGCAGGGTGTCTGAAGGACAGAACCCAGTGGTAGCGGACAGAGAGGCCTGTGTGTGTGTGTGTGTGTGTGTGTGTGTGTGTGTGTGTGTGTGTGTGTGTGTGTGTGTCAGGTGTCTGGCCAGGGTGACATGTGAAGGTGATGGGTGTCACCGGCGTCCCTGTTGTCTGAGGGCATGTCTCTGCCTGCTGGCTCTGACAACAGCCTGACTGACTTATGATCAGGATTCATCATCTTGATTTATGATGAGCCTGGTTTGTCCCTCTCAGCCTGGGCAGATCTGGGCAGGTATATATATATATACAGTACAGTATATATATACTGTATGTGTGTGTGTGTGTGTCTGTCTGTCCATGTGGCCTGTACATGCTTGTGAGGAGGCCAGGGCACATAACTAAAATAGATAAGCAGCAACACTGCAAAAAAATGTACATCTTAACAAGTCATTAATGTGTTAAAATCCAAAGTGAACATTTCTGCCAATTTTGGTTGTTGTTTCCAATACAGTTTCACTTGTTTAAGATTAAAAAAAAAACGATGATTGCAAAAATGATTTGCATTGAAAAGAGGTGAAATTATCTTTAACACATATTTTCACTTGTTTTAAGACCAAGACTAGGCATGTGGTTCTGTGTTGAAATGCTATTGCACCATGGCCAACGGCATCATTTGCCCAGCACACAGAGGCCATATTTGGTTTACATCATACTCCGGGTGGGAAGCTTTATACAGAAGCCAGCAAAGCAGAATTAAAGGATGGCACACTTGATGTGTGAATAAGGCGAACTGCACAATAGCAGAAGGATGCTGGAAGCTAAATAAATACTTCCACTCTAACTCCTGCTTCTTTATGCTAGCTAAAGCTTGTAAGCTCCCTTAACAAACCACCCCATAAAAGACTGCTAACGGTTTATCTCACTGCCAACGACTATTTACGTTGTGCAATGTCAGCATTACTGAAAATATCGATTTAGTAATGAAAAAACTATGTAAACAAGACAACCAAACTTCAGTTTATGCTAAGCTAGTGTAGCTGGAAGACACTCTTAAGATCAAATCACTGGACCACTTGGGAAAATTTGGGTGGGGGAAGTGAACTCAACAAATGTAATACGTTCCTCTTTACTTATTACTCCATATGAGAAGTAATTTGTTACACTACTCATTATGATATATGATATTTTTGTAATCTTTCTTCTTGACAAAATTAAAGTAATGGGGATACTTCCAGCCGCTGAATGTCAACGTATCCATCTTTATTCCAAGCTAACTAGCAAGCTAGCTAGCGCTCTGTGTGGCAAGCACAACGTGTCCTTTAGTTATGATGGAGATTGTTTTATTAAACTTAAATGTGATATGAAGGGGTGATAACAAAAGTAACGTGGTAATGATTTACTTCTCTTAATGGTAACTGTAATATTATTACTGAAATTGAAATAGTAATTTGTTACACTATACCGTTACTGAGAAAAGTAATATTACTGTAACACGTTATTGCCAGGTGTGTAACTGTCTGAATTTCAATGTTTCTGGAAATGAAAATGGTGCTCGGGCAAAAAAAAAAGAAGACATATTTCAAGACTTGATTGATATTTGTTGAAAACGTTGAACACCAAGCCTGAATAGACCAAACCATGGATGTCGGTATCTCACCACAGTGGCCATGAGTCATTTCCCCTTCCTATTTTTCTGTAACAGGCAAGCAGAGTCTTGACTACTAAATGCCAGGCACAGGGACATGGGGGCTATTTAGTAAACATCTTTCAATTCCATGCCAGCCGGCCAGCCGGGCAGCCAGGCAGCCTCTTAGCCTCTCTGTCTATGTTGGGATGCAGAGAAACAGGCCGTCTACAGACCCAGGGGATGGAGGGATGAGAGGGGGGAAGAAAAAGAGGAGGAACAGAGGGGAAAAGAGAAAGAGAAAGAGAGAAGGAGGGCACTGGAACACATCCACAGATTAACCCTCACAGAGGAGACGGAAAATAGAGCGGAACCGAACGTGTGTGTGTGTGTGTGGAGAGAGAGAGGGAGGATGGAAGAGCGACACTCTGGGCACGGCAACACAAAAGTGCCCATTTCATGTTTTCCGCCATGCAATGGACATGGAAAAAAAAAAAAAAAACACAACACGCACCTCCAATACCTCCATCCCCCCTTTCCCCTCACAGCCACTGCTAATCCTGTCCTTCACACTGCCAAAATAAAAGCAGCAGAAGGGGGGGGGGGGGGTTGCTTTTCTCTTTGTGCCAGACCTTCATCCATAGATATGGTATAGACTACAGCCTGATAGAAAGAGAAACATTGTTTGAGTGTGAAGGACGTGTGTGTGTGTGTGTGTGTGTGTGTGTGTGTGTGTGTGTGTGTGTGTGTGTGTGTGTGTGTGTGTGCTTACATGTATGTGTAAATGCATGCATGCAAAATGTACAGAACTGTACACACCTGTACTTGTAATGGACTCAACGTTTTCTTTTTGCTTTCCTTGTTCTTTGGTCTTCCAGATTATTGTCTTTGACTTGTATGCCTTTGCCTTCCTGATTTATCTGTGTATCTTTATATTTTGTTTTCATGTATTTATGTATGTGTCAGAAATGTTTGCCTTGTATTTCCTTCAACTGTAGATCTTCAGGTCCACCATCCTCACTGGTCATATCCTGATGTCCTGATGCCTGTTTCATCCGTATAAAACACTTTTTGGAACCCTGTCAACCACCTCCCATTATCCTACTCCAAACCTATCCACAATATTTTACTGCAGTCGTTTAAATCATTTTAAGAAGAGAGCGAGATTGAGATTGAGATTGAGAGAGGGGAGGCTGGTAGTTAAAGGACTACACCAAGGTTGTGGTCAAGTTACCTGATAAGTGATGTGAACATAGACACTATTATCATCCATATGTCCCCGGTAGATTGCTGGCTTCTGTGCTCCATGCTAACACTTTAGCATACACTATGTTGAGTGATAGTAGGCTCCATGCTAACACTTTAGCATACACTATGTTGAGTGATAGTAGGCTCCATGCTAACACTTTAGCATACACTATGTTGAGTGAAAGTAGGCTCCATGCTAACACTTTAGCATACACTATGTTGAGTGAAAGTAGGCTTTAGAGCTAAGAGATAATGCTAGTGACCTACAATCACTCAACATATAGCGTATGCCAAAGTGTTAGCATGGAGCACTGTAGCTAATGATCCACTGTGGACACATGGATGATTTTGGTGCCTATGTTCTCATCACTGAACTGGAACGTTGACCAATGGGACAACTCAAAAACGTGGTATATCCCTTTAACTCTCAGCCAATATTTACTATCGCGTGCGTCAGTGGGCAAGCAGGTTAAAAGGCCTGCGCTGAATACATTCAATTACATCAACTCCACGGTGCCAGAGACAAAGGCATGATGGGAGAGAGATATGGCAACATGCCTGCGAGGGGCAGGACTACCGAGGACCACAAAACCAGATTGCATTGGTGTATTAGGCTGTGTTCTTGCTCTGTAAAACAGGAATTACAGCACATTCATATATTTTTATACAACATCTGGACTATCTGTTTGTTTGTGGTTTCATGTTAACGCTCTTTGATATGACATTTTATACTTAGCTTCTATAATGCATCAAATCAAATTTCATGTCGCTTCCTTTTTTGGCAGGAAACAATTTGTGCTAAAAGAGACAAAACCACATCAAAGAGTGTTGTGTGGCTGCTATTATATTTGTACACCTGTAGTAACTGATGATGTAATAACTGCTGGATGATATAATAACATGTCAAAATGTAATAAAATGAGTGTAATAAAGCTTGATATTGTAATAACTCTTTCCTGACAATGTAATATTTCATTGCATTACCTGTTAATTATGAGGGGTGTAGTTTTTTTAATTATTACAATATTAGATGAACATTTTTGCAATTAATTACATTAATAATTACATTTTTGTCAAATTTCAATTGACATTTTATCAGATTTCTATCAGATTAGGTCATTAAATTGCATATAGCTTTATCTATTCTGGCACCATTAGAATCCAAGTATAATTCACTCATATTTGATGTAATGCTAATGCTAATGTTGTACATAACGTGTTCCGTCATTGTAGTGAACAAAGGTGTGTTTGTGTTTGTGTGTGTGTGTGTTTGCGAGGGGCAAGCAGAGGGGGGGAGCCCGTACAGATCCAGATACACAGGGGAATAGCTGTGAGTGAGTACTGTTGGTTTGTTTGACAGGGACCTCTTACCCCTGTCTCTCACACCTCCGATAGAGAGAGACAAATACACCGGGATGGCAGATAGAGGATAGCAGACGAGTGAGAGGGGAGAGCAGCGAGAGTAGAGAGAGAGAGAGAGAAAAAAAAACATAAAGATAGACCACGAGGTGTTGAAGACGGGCCTGGGGAATAGGAGGCATAGCATAAAGGGAGCGGGGAGCGAAAGTGCCAAAGGAGGGGCGACAATAAAAAGGCTGGGGAGAGAGAGAGAGAGAAGGAGAGAATTACGGGAGGAGAGGGGTTAGAGAGAAAGGGAGGGGAAAGCGAGAGATAAGGAGGGAGAGAAAGCTTGGCACTGCACCGGGTAGTGGAGAGTTTATTATTCTCAGTAGCACTCAATCAAACGCCGGCCCTCTGAACAGAGAGCAATGCTGGCGAATCATCCTGGGGGCTTTCTCTCGCTCTCTCTCTCTTGCTCTCTCTCTCTCTCTCTCTCTCTCTCTCTTTCTCTCTCTCTCCATCCCTCCCCTCTCATCCCCTCGCTCTCTCTCTCTGTCTCTCTCTTTTTTCCTGCGGTGTATGAGTGCTATCCATCTGTCAGCTGTCAGTGCCAGTGAGAGATATACAGAGCTGTCACTTCGCGTCAGCCCGGGTTTGGGAGGCCCTTTTTTGCAGCTGCCGCTCTGCACATACTTTCCCTATGGCGGCAAAGGAGCACGGCTATTAAAGCACACACACACACACACACACACACACACACACACACACACACAAACACCCATGCACACACACACACACGCTAAGGTTAGACCGATATATCTGTTTACCGATATTGTGTAATATATAGTGTAATCCACTTCTGATATGATGGATGTGATGCAGTTTGATTGCATTTTTATTGTGTAATTCATCAATACTACACTGGTTGTCTATGGGAAGCCCTTCACCTGAACTGGTTCTAATGGGACATTTTGATCAGACACATCCATGTATTTACACATCAGAAGCTATACACATCCAGTAGTATTACTGGAGAGTTTTACAGTCCCATAGTCTAAATGTTGCCAAGAACAAAATTGCCGCCCTGCCAAGAACAAAATTATAGGATAAACAATGAGTACTTACTTTTTTTTTTGGTGTTGGTGTTTCTAAACAGGCATTGCTACCACTGATCACCTGAGGAGCTATAAGATAAAAGCTTAAAATAACCAGTCTGACCGGCATTTATACCACAGGAGTTCAAGAGCCTTACATCACGGTCAGCATTTAAGGCCACGTGAACATTTTCCCCCTCTCTCGAAAAATCATGAGAGACTTGCTTCCTCCTCTTATTCGGTGTGTGCACAACAAATGATGAGCTCCTTCGGGATGAAAAAGCCGACAAAGTTGTGATGCCAAACTGCAATCGAGGAGCCACTATTAGGGCTGGTCAGGAAGGCACAATTTTAAACCTACATGTTGTTCGATCGCTTTTCACACCATGAACTGCGCGGCTATGTTTGGTTTGAATGTTTGACAGGTTTTTTAAAAATAGCGTGTCAAACTGTTAATAAAGTGATTCTCAGAATGTCTTTTCACTTGCAGCAGTTTCACCTGAACCCTTACAAAAAAAGTCACGTGGAAATGACGTGGAAAACAATATGAATAAAGCCAATCACATGTGAAAATGTCGAATTCACATGTGATTTTGTGACAGACTTCATTTTCATATGTGTAAAAATGTTTTCACATGTGAATAGGGACAATCACATGTGGAAATGTCAAATTCACATGTGACTTTGACACACATTATATTTTCACATGTGGAAATTTCATTTCACGTGAGTTTTTTGTAAGGGAAACTCTTGAGGGAATGAAAGAGTTGTTCCCTGACCCTGTGGATGAAGGTAGAAAGTTCAGTTACTGAATGCCAACACTAGCTATTTGACGTAACCCAGAAATATTACTACTGATTGAGTGCTTTTTTTAAATTTTGGATGGAAATGTATTTATTTTCTTAGTTTCTGGAAAATGGAAATAGAACTATCTTGCTAGACAAAGAAACTACTTTGATGTTTGGCTTTTTTGTGACAAGCAACAAAGGTACCGGGCTGAACTCAAACCCACGGTGTTGCATTTACACGGTAGACGCTTTAGCCACTGCATCCAAATCCAATCCAAAAACATTGGTATCAGTATCGGCCTTCGCCAAACCTATATCTGTCAAACCCTATACCACTGTTGTCATGTTAAAACTCTTCTTGATGATTTTCACTTTTTTACTCTATAGGATTGCAGGGTCCTCTGTGGGTTGAGAAAATGACCTCCCTACGAGCCTTGGTGCTAATACAACCCTTCCAAACCCATTGGATAAAATAAAAATGGATGCCAACCTAAAACAAGACTGCTTTTTTAAGTTCCTGAAAAGTTGGAGCAGCAATATCTAAACCCGCACCAAAATGCATCCATATGTTTACGCATTGTTTCGTTCAGCCTTTTTAAAAATGTGTGTAAGCGTGCGTGTGTGTGTGTGTGTGTGTGTGTGTGTCGCACATTGGCAACTCATCAAAGTCCTGAGAGAAAGCTTTAGGGGGTTTGTGTGTGTTTGTGTGTGTACATGTATGTGTGTGTGTGTGTGGGGGGGGGGGGGTTAAACAGGAGGACTGTAGAGCCAAGGGGTAAGTCGAGGAAAGGGGGGTGGTGTGGATATGTAGGGGCAGGTGGGGTTTGGGTGGGGGGGTTTCGGGGTGTGGGGAGGTGTCTTTGAAACCAGTTAGACAGATTAATTGCAGGCCTGGGCTGACACTGTTCAGAAAGAGGACGTGAAGTATACTGCTATGACAGGACAAGAGAAAAGGGGATGTGTAGGGCTTCCTTCCATGCCTTGCATTTATATACATTGACAAGATTGCTGGGTTTTTTGTGCCTATTGTGTTGTTCCTACATCAATTGTGGTGTTTTTGGGGGGCTCATTGTTAGGGGGAGACAGTTTCTGGGCGGAAACAAACACGACTCGGACAATTAACACCATGTCACTGTGTCAGCTCGTACTGTAATCCTGATATTCTGTCTATCCCACATGTGTGCAGGGGGAAATGAGTGGAAGAGAGAAAGAAAGAGAAAGAGAGTGGGAGAGAGAAAGGGGTATAGCCGAGATCCCAGGAGAGAGAGATAAATCCGTGTCGTTCATCGAGGACATTGTGTACGTGGCGGTGTAGTGTAATGCAATGTTAACGTTCCTCCCAATCCCAGGCTCTCCGCGGGGAAGAGCAAGGCCTGCTGGGGGATCTGTTTAGTTGATCAGACATGTCAGTGCTCCCGCCAGGCTAGGGAATAGACTGGTGTGGGATACAGTAGGACAGCAGGGCGTGACAGGCTGGGATGAGATAAAGGATACTGCTGAGTAGAATAGCATTGCAAGGCTAAGCAAGAATAGCATACTAGCTGGGAGAGAATAGTGTAGTATAACATGGTATGGTATTATATAGTACAATATAGTATAGTGTAGTATAACATGGTATGGTATGGTATGGTATGGTATTATATAGTACAATATAGTATAGTATAGTATTATATAGTACAATATAGTATAGTATAGTATAGTATAGTATAACATGGTATGGTATTATATAGTACAATATTGTATAGTATTGTATAACATGGTATGGTATGGTATGGTATTATATAGTACAATATAGTATAGTATAGTATAACATGGTATGGTATGGTATGGTATTATATAGTACAATATAGTATAGTATAGTATAGTATAGTATAACATGGTATGGTATGGTATGGTATTATATAGTACAATATAGTATAGTATAGTATAACATGGTATGGTATGGTATGGTATGGTATTATATAGTACAATATAGTATAGTATAGTATAGTATAACATGGTATGGTATGGTATGGTATGGTATTATATAATACAATATAGTATAGTATAGTATAACATGGTATGGTATGGTATGGTATTATATAGTATAGTATAGTATAGAATAGTATAGTATAACATGGTATGGTATGGTATGGTATTATATAGTACAATATTGTATAGTATTGTATAGTATAGTACAGTATAGTATAGTATAACATTGTATTGTATAGTATAGTATAGTATAACATTGTATAGTATAGTATAATATAACATTGTATAGTATAGTATAATATAACATTGTATAGTATAGTATAATATAGTATAACATTGTATTGTATAGTGTAATATAACATTGTATAGTATAGTATAGTATAACATTGTATAGTATAGTATAGTACAGTATTATATTGTATAGTATAGTATAGTATAACATTGTATAGTATAGTACAGTATAGTATAGTATTATATTGTATAGTAGAGTATAGTATTATATAGTATAGTATAGTATAGTATAACATTGTATAGTATAGTATAGTATAACATTGTATAGTATATTATAATATAACATTGTATAGTATAGTATAATATAGTATAACATTGTATAGTATAGTACAGTATAGTATAGTATTATATTGTATAGTAGAGTATAGTATTATATAGTATAGTATAGTATAACATTGTATAGTATAGTATAACATTGTATAGTATAGTATAGTACAGTATTATATTGTATAGTATAGTATAGTATAACATTGTATAGTATAGTACAGTATAGTATAGTATTATATTGTATAGTAGAGTATAGTATTATATAGTATAGTATAGTATAGTATAACATTGTATAGTATAGTATAGTATAACATTGTATAGTATATTATAATATAACATTGTATAGTAGAGTATAGTAAAGTATAGTATAACATTGTATAGTATAGTAGAATATAACATTGTATAGTATAGTATAGTACAGTATTATATTGTATAGTATAGTATAACATTGTATAGTATAGTATAGTATTATATTGTATAGTATAGTATAGTATAGTATTATATTGTATAGTAGAGTATAGTATAGTATTATATAGTATAGTATAGTATAGTATAGAATGGGGAGGGGGTAGGGTAGGGTACAGTTGCACAGGGTAGAGCAGCGTAGTGTAGTATAGGATAGTTTAGGGTATGGAAGAATAGAGTTGGGTACAGTGGGGTAGGATAGGATAGGTACAGTAGGTAGGTAGGTAGGATAGAGTAGGATGGGATAGGGATGGGTATGGTGGGATAGAGTAGCATTGGGTAGGATAACATGGGGTGGGATGGGATAGGTACAGTAGGTAGGTAGGTAGGATAAGATAGAGTAGGATGGGATAGGGATGGGTATGGTGGGATAGAGTAGCATTGGGTAGGATAACATGGGGTGGGATGGGATAGGTACAGTAGGTAGGTAGGTAGGATAAGATAGAGTAGGATGGGATAGGGATGGGTATGGTGGGATAGAGTAGCATTGGGTAGGATAACATGGGGTGGGATGGGATAGCATAGGGAATGTCAGGGTGGAGTAGCATGGGGTATGATAGGGTAGATACTGGTCATTTAAGGAGAGGGTAGGCTGAAGCATACTGTGACAAAGATATAATAAAAGTACACTGTGATAAGCAGGGGTTGGGCAGGTGGCGATAGGGTACTCCTGCATTGGGTAGAGTAGCATGGCGAGGGTAGGGTAGGTGAGGTGAGGCCGGTAGGCCGGTCTACCTGCGGGGCGACTGTGACACAGCAGTACTCCTAACTCCCGACACCACCCCCCCCCCCCCCCCCCCGCGGGGAGATTTGCTTCACCTTCACACTCTCAATCAGCTTTTCCATCACAGAGGTGTCACATTAACATACACGCATTGCACACACGCCG
This sequence comes from Hoplostethus atlanticus, assembly GCA_034670405.1. NCBI lineage: Eukaryota > Metazoa > Chordata > Actinopteri > Trachichthyiformes > Trachichthyidae > Hoplostethus > Hoplostethus atlanticus. The sequence goes on along the minus strand of JAXDDX010000005.1, from coordinate 3,801,682 downwards.
TAGAAAATAGATAGCAGCTTGCAGATAGGTATGTTTGCGGGCGAGTAAACACACACACACATGCACGTACACACATATGCTCCCCCCCCACCCCGCCGCCCCCCTTTCCCTCCTCCAGCACCTCTCAAACCCATCATTGGCAGCAGTTCAGTGACGGCTGTGTGACTGCCAGTACTGCGGATCTGCTCCTGGAGCGAGCTCTCCCCATCAGCGCTGGCTTGATTACCCTGATGTATGCACACCCAGACACTTGACAATCTCTCAGCATTTACATATGCAGCCTCAGCACTCCACACTACTTCTGATCTGAGGTGTGTGTGTGTGTGTGTGTGTGTGTGTCAGAGTATGTTTGTGAGATTTACTGGTGTGCTCATAAGGCGAGCGGGAGACGACGAGGAGAAGGGAGAGAAAGCAAGAAATGGCAGCTCTCGCTCGCTAAACGTAAAACAAACAAACTTTAATCCGACGCTCTTCAAAGCCGAGAGACGGAAGTGAGGAAGAGAGAGAGCGAGAGAGAGAGCACCGCCGCCTCACCTAGGGGTTGCGCGGCACCCGTAAACACACAAACAAGAGCGTTTACCAGCCGGGCCCCGTTATTCACTCTTATGTCAAACATATAGCACTCACAACTAACACACACACACACACACACACACTACCGGGGGGATAAAAAAACAAACTCAAAACTGATGTTTTCCTTTCTTTTCAAATGAAAAACCATCATACAAACAACCCCCCTTCTCCCCTTAAACCTTATTCAAAAGCCCTGCCTCTTGTTCTTTCTTTCTTTCCATCTCTGTCAACGTGAGGGAAGTGTGGATGAGAGAGAGAGAGAGAGAGAGAGAGAGAGAGAGACAGGAGGTCTGGGGAGTTGCACTGTGTCGATCCTTTTTGGCTGGCGCTTCACAGGGAAGCCGGGCTCGGCTGATCATCATTAAAACGCACACAACTTGACATGTTTATTTAATGGCTGCTCCCGGCGAAGACGGCAAGCTGCTGCTATCTCTCACCGTCACATGTTGATCTACCGCCGCGCCATGTGTGTGTGTGTGTCTTCTAATGTGCGAGAATGTGTGTTTTTGCATTCCTCTTTGCGCAACGTGCGGGTTTCACTTTTGCGCGGGTCAAGCCGCTTTGCAATATTTACATTAGGTGACTAGGGAAAAAATAAAACGCAAACTAGATTTCCTACCCCTTCCAAAAAAAAACAAAAAAAACCTTGCAGCCTGCCACGCCGCAGCGGTGCCACTCTGCAGCGGTGCCACTCTGCTGCCCTCTTAATTTCGCCCGGGCACTGACAGCTTCCATAAATACCTGTGAGGGATTCGCATCACGCTGACAATCTGAGAGGGCCACACGAGTGGAGCTCAGTGATCAGAAAGCAGATCCGAGGAAGAGTTTCTGCCGGGGGTCGACCAATATAGGGTTCATACTTTTAGATTGCTGTTGATATTTTTTTTTGCGCCGGTGTTCAGAAAAATGACAGGTGTTCAGGTGTTTTGCCCCGGAATTTTATTGTGAAGCCTCTGAAACAGCATTTAGACCACGGGACGCTAAAACTCCACGTACTAATACTACTACATGAATATGTAGTAGTATTAGTACGTACTTGTGGGGAATCCGATCAAAATGTCACATTAGAAGAAGTTCAGGTTAAGGGCTTCACATAGAGAGACAGTTTAGTATTGATTGCGCAATCAAACAAAATGCATCACATCCATCATATGAACGACGCTGACTGCCAGTGTATGATGTTTAATACAAGGTTAACAATACAACCGATATACTGCTGTGTGTGTGTGTGTGTGTGTGTGTGTGTGTGTGTGTGTGTTTGCATGGGCTTTACGGTTACCGAGCAGATGAAGAGAACAGAAGAGCGAGTGAAGAGGGATCAGAAGTATAGAACAGAGAAGAAGTGTGTGTGTGTTTGAGTGAGTGAGAGACTGCGGGGCGGATTAAGCTGACACACTTCCTTTTTTGTTTGTTTGCGCGTGTAAACGCAGTTTTGATGAAATATTAATGGCGCCTTCCAAAATGCCTTGTAAAGGATCCTCTGTCTTTGACTTCTCCATCTGTAGCACCTGAGGTAGGCATTTAGTATGCCGCTCTCTCCGTCGGGAGGGGCGGCAAACCCTCCATGTGTCGAGCTGTCAACGCAACACTCACCCAACCCTCCCCCACCACCCCCCCTGCGTGACACACCTTTAGTCCCTCAGTCTGGAAACTTGCCACCACGCCCGCCTACCTACGCCATGAAACTTTTTCCTCCGAGCTCTCGGCGCTCCGTGCTTTAATCAAGCGAGGTGCGCGTCAAATAAAAGATGCAGAAGAAGAAGAAGAAGAAGAAGAGCGGGCCTGAATGACAGATGGGGGTTTTGGTGTTTTTGTTTGTATTTGGTGTAAAATCTCCGTTAAATAAACTAGAAACGCGCTTTCTCCCAAGGTGATGGTACTGATCGCACAATCGGAGGGGCGTTCTCGGGCCGCTTTGATTGACAGCTGCCGAGGATCTGAGGAAACGCGCCCCCTCACCCTACATCCCAGAGCCCCTACAGAGGTATCAGATACACAGACAGCCCCTCATCATCTCCTCCTGCTCCCGCTAATGCCGCCTGACGGAGGCCCGGGTAAATGATAGCGCCTGTCGACAAACACCAGCCTCGCTTGCGGTTTGGGTGGATGGAAGGCCTCGCGTCGGAGGAAGGAATCGGAAAAGGCTTACCGCCGCCTCTGACACCCGTCAGGCGTTCATCATCCCGGCGCGGCGGCGGCGACAGCGGCGGACCTGGCTTTGATTCGGGGCGCGGCGTCAATCAATCACCTCCGCTTCTTCTTGCGAAGGCAGAGCCTCCCACGGCGCTGCCACGCGGCGGTCAGCACGGACACCCACAAGGCTTCCTGTCAGAGAGAGCGGTTAATTATGGCACCTGTGTTGCATGTTGGTTGGGTGTGCAGAGCCTCATGATAGGCTTCATTTGGAAGAGGGAGACGCACATTTCAATCTTGTGACTCGGCGCTGCGAGGCAGGAGGCGAGGCGGGGGGCCGAGCAGCTTGCAGACAGGGGAACATTGTTCATTTTTCAGTTTCTAGATATTTTTACACGCGCGCATTAGCTCCCGTTCTCTCGTGTTGGTGTGCGTTTTCGAGAGATACGGGGGGGAAAAAGTATTTCCCTGCCCCCGCCGCCTCATACAAAGGCGGCAACGACAACAACACAAAAAAATCTAGAGGAAAAAAAAAAAAAAGATGGCGACTGTTGCCCGAGGAGGTATGGATGTCATAAAGAAAAAAAAAAAAAGCTGGGTTGGGATTTGTTGGTGTCACTCAATAAATCAGTGGGAGTTTAATTACCAGCCTGGTGTGGAGGAGCCGTGACAGGCAAACTGCATGTGTGTGTGTGTGTGTGTGTGCATGCGTGAATGTGTGTGTGTGTGTGTGTGTTGCCAGGTTTGGTGCGGTGGAGCCGTGACAGGCACTAGCGCTGTGAGTTAGCATTCCTCCTGGGCCGGACCCTACCAAAAGCCTGACAGGGCAGGGCTACATGCTCACACACACACACACACACACACACACACACACATAGCGGACCGTACCATTCCTTCCAGAGGGGTGGGAAAGGTTTCGTAGACTCACAGAGCTGCAGCTCAGACTAATCCCCCCCCCCCCCAGACACACACACACCAACACACACCCACCCACCTCCTCTTTTATGAACTGTGCTGGGCAGGAACTTTGGAGGCTAATCTCTGCCTCATAGTCCAGCGCACACCGAGTCTGACCCTCAGCCCTATAATCCTGTAACCAGAGAAAAGAGAGAGAGAGAGAGAGAGTGTGAGTGGCAGAGAGAGAGAGGGTGTGGAACAGTGGGAAAATAAAATAAAAAGAGAAAGAGAGGGAGAGAGAGAGGGTAGCGGGGGGTGAAGCATGAGAGAGGTAACGAGAGAGGAGAAGCAAACAGAGATGCAGTGTAACATAAATGGAGAAACAGACTCTTTCTCTCTCTCTCTCTCTCACACACACACACACACACACACACACACACACACACACACACACACACAATGGTTACTACAATGCCCCTGTTGGTTTTTTGAAATGATTTGCAGAGCTGCATGTTCCAAGCCTCATCACCGTTTTATGATATTACACCGCAGATATTGGTGATTACGCACAATTGTATAATAAATGTTTCCAAACCAAATTAGGAAGCGTCTCAAAATGTTTTCACCGTCGTTTGCTAGTGCCATTTTTGGACGCTTTGGAAATATCGCTCTTGATGAAGACGTCGTGCCAATAAAGTTAAAAAAAAAAAAGAAAACAAAAAATCACAGGTAGAATAAAAAGGTGGGAGACGGGCGAACGCAGGCAGGAGGGGTGACGGTGTGTAATAGGTGATGTTTTTCTCTCAGGTAACATCCCACAATTTTAAGGTTCAGCGGGCAAGATTCCCGGCTCTGGTGGAGATGAGTCAAAAATATAGGGTAGCACGCTCTGCAGTGGGTGAATGACACACACACACACACACACACAGTCGCACGCTCACGGGCCATCAGCGTGCTGCAGTGTGCTGTGCTCTGCGGCTGTTTTCAACGCGAGCACGGGTGAAAAGAGGCGGCATTACAGCTGTCAATTCAGATGGAGATCAGGTGGTGTGAATGAACGAGGAGAAAGCAAATAGCGGGTCTGGATTTGTCTGCACACACACACACACACACAGGACATTAAAGTGTGCATGAATGCATGCATGCAAAGGCACTTGCAGATGCTAACTCTTAGAAATACATGCTATCTCAAACTCTGCTTTTTCCGCGGGGTGGTAACAGAGCAGGTGCTGATATTTATCGATTGTCCGATTATTGAACCGCGCTGCTTAAACGATCGCGTTGTGAAGTTTATTCTCGTCGATCTATACTTTTCCCGCAAATCTGATGCCGGTATTTCCGATACGCATTTTCACGTGTCACTGTAAAAATCATGCAAAAAAAAACATTCAATGTGCAAAAAAAAAATCCCAGAGAGAATAATTCATTTCTTGGCACCTCAGTTTTTTTGCTTGTAGGGCAAGTGGAAAAACAACACTCGGCGGTAGATATCTGCTCTAACGGACAGATGCCAATCTCTCTCTCTCTCTCTCTCTCTCTCTCTCTCTCTCTCTCTCTCTCTCTCTCTCTCTCTCTCTCTCTCTCTCTCTCTCTCTCTCTCTCTCTCTCTCTCCCTCGCTTCCCCTTGCTAGACATGTGTGCTAGTTGGCTGAGAAACATTAGCATTTGTTTTACCCCCCATCCCATGTGCTAGAGCCTCAGGCACAACAGTCAAAGGAGAGGAGAGACTACACCCCCCACACCACCCCCCCTTCATCTTATCTCATCTCTTGTGTGTGTGTATGAGAGAAAGTGCATGCATACACACAGCAAAAAACACACACACACACACACACACACACACACACAATGGTTACTGCACTGTCTGATACGCGCTTACTGGCTTTTGATGGATTCGTATAACTACATGTCAATTCTTTATAGGTATTGGTGATTATGTGCTGTTGGATAGTGCATGCAAGCTGCATCTAATTCACCTCAACGTGGGTTGAGTGTATAAACTGTTTGAAAAATGACATTTTGCTTCGGTAACACAGTTTCTGACAATCGTGCCAATAAAGGAATTGAATTGGGGAAATGTACGTGAGAGAGAAAAAGAGAACGTGTGTGTGTGTGTGTTTGAGCCAGTGCATAATCCACAGCGTGTTGTGTGTGTGTGCAAGAGCGCCCCCTAGCTCTCAGCTGTGGCCCCTCCCCATCCTCCATCCTCCATCCTCCTCCTCCTCCTCCTCCTCCTCCTGCTGTTCCTCTCTTGCCCTACATATCAGTCCCGGAGAGAATAGACCCGTCTAACACCCGGCTTCACAGAGACGCTGTTTTGTCATGTTTTATATCATTCTACTAATAACAAAAAAAAGAAAAAAAAAGAAAAAGCAGGTCCTCTGACTAAAGACTGCGGCATCCCTAAAGATCTCTGGTAACAAATGCGCTGCAAAACGCGATGCCTCGCCCTCACCGAGCTCCCCCCCCCCCCCCCCGTTCTAACCAGCAGAGCTCTTGTTTTGTAAACAGTCTGAGAATGGCTGCATTTTGATCCATATTTGTAATAAAGGAGGGGGGGGGAAAGAGAAAAAGAAGGGAGAGAGAGAGAGAGAGAGAGAGAAAGGGAGGGAGAGAGATCCAACAGATGGTAGATTTGGCGAGGCCCCTGTCATTCAGTTTATGTAAAAGCCTGTCTGGAGAGAGCACAGACCCCGAAGCATCTCTCACATATTGAGGAGTCACAATCACGGCCAGGCGGCAAAGTGAGACGCCCACTAGCGCCGGCCATTGCTGAAACGCTCATCGTGACGCTGGTGGTGTTGTTGTTGTTGTTGTTGTTGGTTTGGGGGATGTTTATTCAAGTGACACATAGGAGTAGAGAGTGTGCACCCACAAAAAAAAACGGCCCCCAAAGCGACGGGTGCAAATTGATTGAAGTTTTATTATTTTATTCAGAGGTTGTTGCGTAGTTGCTGGGACGATTTGGAAGCCGATGACAAAATGCGAAGTGTAGAGGATGCACGTGCACGCACACATGCACACACACACACACACACACACACACATACACAGCTCCATAATGACCTATTTGTGTGCACGAGCTGTTGATTGGTGCAAAGTGATTGAAATACTACTGCTTTTATGAGGGACTTTTACTGAAAAGGTTTTGTGTCGTGTTTGGGGTGACAGTATTGGGAGCCGATGGCAAAATGTACACACACACACACACACACACACACACACACAGCCCCAAAAATGACCTATTTGTGTGCAAGTATGACCTGCGACTGTCGATCAGTGCAAATTTGTGAGGCAACGAAGCATGCAGGAGAGTCCCGTCAGAGCAGAGGCTAGACATCACCCCCACCCCCCATCCCCTCCACAGAAAAAAAAAAAAAGTGTGTGTGTGTGTGTGTGTGTGCAGCATAAAGAAAAAAGGTAGAAAAAGAGAGGCGGGAAAAGACAAGATGGATGGAAAGAAGGAAGGCAAGGGAAGTAGGGTGTGAGGGAGCAGCGAGAAAGAGTAAGAGGAGTGGTAGAGCTCTGCCACGGGGAGTTTGATTTAACGTCATCTACTAACCCCCCCTCCCACCCACACACACACACACACACACACACACACACACCCCACATCCCCGTGAAACGTTAAAAAAAAAGACTTCTATTCAAGCAGGCATATTTTTATTCCTCCTCTTCTCTCTCATTTCACATGGGCTGCAGATGCCTTAATTGTGCTCGCTCTTCAAGGCAGCCTTTTCACTTGCTCTTGATAAGTCTTTGATATTCTGTGCTTCACTAATTGTAGTCGCTGCAGTACATCTATCTTTTTTCAATTTCCTGATAATTAGCCTCTAACTCTTTCATCTGTCTTTTCAAGTGCACTAAATCTCCTTCTCTAATGAAAGTTACACTGCGCCCAACAAGGTTGACGGCTGGTGGAGGAAAGGAAAGAAGAAAAAAAAAACACACACACACACTTTCTCTTTCCCGCCGTGGTCAGGCAACCGTCCTTGGGAGTTTTTTTTTCTTTTTTTCTTGAAAATATTCAACCGAAAGAACACGGGAGCTGCTTTATAAGAACACAGCGACGGAACGACTTAACGGACGGGCGAGGCGAGGAGAGGCGAGCAGGGAAAGCGGCTAACCTGCTGAAAAAATGGTCAGAAATCACTCAAAGCCTCCCGACAGACTCCAGTCCTATCAAAGGCTTGGAGTAATGTGACGGGCCTAGTTTGTACTGCCCACCCAACAACTCACACTATATCCCCATAATAATAATAATAATCATCTGAAAAAAAGATTAAAGGAACGGCGGACTGAGACGAAGGCTATTTGAACATCGAGGCGCGCCGCTCTAATAGTTGTGTGCCTTTTGATCCGATGTTTTACGCGTTGGAAAAAGTGTTGCAAAACGGAGACGGCATGAGAGGAAGACGAAAAGAAAACACACACACACACACACACACACACACACAGGCATCAGAATTGATTTTTCAATCATGCCTGCTGTTTCAAGAGGGCGTCACATGTTCTAATGACCTCATCCCTCTTGTAGTGATGTGAGTTATTTCACACCAGGCCATTTTAAAACCGAGAGAGGAGAGGAGGTGGGTGGTGGGTGGTGGCGGGGTGGCGGGGGGGGGGTTAGTGCTACCGCTAAGTAGGGCTCAAAGCGGCGAGGGGCAGCAGGGAGGAGAGGTGGGGTGGGCTAAGGGAATGGTTAACAGGGTCATTTAGATTAGATGGGAGATCGATACCGAGAGGTAGAGAGGAGGTGCATCTCTGTCACTGTGATGTGTGGCTGCTGTGTGATTGTTCTGCAGATTACATACAAGGGAGGAGGGGAGGGAAAAGTGTGTGTGTGTGTGTGTGTGTGTGTGTGTGTGTGTGTGTGTGGTGTCATTCCAGTGATATAACACATTTCATGTTCTGTGTTTGATATTCTATTCCTGCAGCGGTGGGAATGAAATGTGATGCTCATCGAATGTTAAGATAACACGTCAGGCAGTTGTTGTTGTTTTGTTGTTTTTTGTTGTATTTTTTTTTTTTTTTACTGACTCTGACAGATGGTGACAGTGATCAATCTATTCATTTATCTTAAGGAGACAAAGATGATAATACGCAAACGTTAAATCATTTTGGAAATAAAAAATAAAATAAAAATAATGGTCGTGACAAATCGGCGGAAACCTAGGAGCGGTGACAACATTTTAATGACAAAATAAAGTGTAAATGTTAAAAGCTTATTGGTGCCAGAAAAAACATTACGATAAAATGGCTCCTTGTCGGCCCCCGGCTGATCAAAACCGGATGGCCTTCAGTTCACCAGTAGAAGGCTGTGGCTGTACTGGGCAGCTCCCAGTAACTGTGTGAATGTGAAGCGGGTTCGGTGATCGGAGCTCAGTCGACTTTCCCTGGATAAATAAAGGTTAAAAACAGTGAAAACACTGGGTATATTGAGAATGGCTTTCACAATCCCGTGCTGCTATACTCGATTATTGCACATGTGTGAGTTTCTTGAGTTTGTCTTCACATGCTATCACGCATCCATCCGGCGCATGCCCCGCAGCCTCTCCCACGGCACGCCGGGGGAGAAAGGACATCGCTTCCCTTTCGGCTCTCCGCCGAGGCGATGCGAGTAAAACTGTTCGCACAACACCGGCGAGCGGAGGGAGGGAGGCAAAACATGAGAGGGTTGACAGCAAAAAGCATATTTCTCCATTATACAAAGCGTCACACAGTCCATTATCAGCCGCAGTGTAGCGATTTGAGCCATTCCATATGATAAGCCTATTGATTTTCAGTATAACTGCAAACAAACCGTTGATTAACGCCGTCAAAGTAGCTCTAAAACCACGTATCTACTGTTTGTTTACGTGACGTATGTTTATTTTCCTGGGAGTGGCAATTACCAACGCAGGCATAAAACCTCTGAGTTAAACCCCCAGGTCTGTTATCGGACATGCAGCCAGGCCAGCCCTTAGTGTGCGGTGTTGTTTTGGCCTTTTCATTTCTAGATAATGACCTTACATGGCTGCTTACCGAAGAGCTTAATTATTTGACACAAAATATTGATTTAAAATGCCTTTATTACAAGCTAAAGTAAAGCTAGCATAAAGGCTATTCCAAAAAAACAAGTCCACCGGGACTGTCTGCAGTAACCTAGGACTTTCTCTTTGGCACCAGGTGTCCCTCGTTGATTTGATTAGAAAACAAATTGACCGGACTTCTTGACCGCGGAGTGATACGATGTGAAAAGGCGTCACGTCAGAATGCGTTCTTTGGCCAGCTGGTGGGGATTCGGTGTCTCAAGGACACTTCAGCAGGGCAAACCACTTTTAACCACCCTGCTGTGCTAACAAAAACATGGCTTCTCTAGTGTTGCCTATGCTTTATGTAATAAAAGTTGTGGAACATATATTTTTCTTTCTACATGAAATATCCAAAATATAGTTTTCACTACCACATTTAAAGAGCAAAATAGGGCCATAGAAATGTGAACTACCACAGAGAAGGGATGGCATGGCGCTCTCACTCAGTAAGTTATTGGTGAAAGATATATTCAAGAGAAGTCCTCCACCTCCGTCACCGAAGTGCGCTGAAACTCACCGTCACTCTCCATGGTGTGACGTTAGCTAGCTAGCAGGCTAATCTGTCAGAAGTGCGCGCCCTCCAGCCTGGTTTTACAGACACGCCCCCTCCTTCCGTCTTTCTCAACCACTCAAATTGACATTTTTCAAAAGATAACGACACACAGCTGTAAGTATGTAAGTGGCTCAGCTCTTAAATCAAAATAGAGAGGGGTTTAGGGTTAGACATATTTTGTGTTGTTTTTTGCCATTATCCTTCTGGCTGTGCCGGGATGTGGGAGGCGGATCAGATATTGGGCATTTGCCAGCGCCGCTTGTTGATCAAGCCACCCTCCCTCCCTCCGGGGCTTCTGGGAACAACGGACGAACGGATGAGTACAACAGGTGTTCCCACTCCAAAATACCCACCAATCAGGTGCCTGGTTCTCCAAGCCAGTCACCGTGTAGGCTTCTGTAATCTGAGTTGTTGCAAGCCCATCAGCCAATCATGCTCTGTTATTGTTTCACGCTATTATTTTGCAATTTGTCCCAGTCCCGGTTCCAGTGGCATCTGGTATCTTCAGTCTCACTATATTGACAAAATTTCTGAAAATATTATCCAGTCAATATGAAAAACTATTAGACATAAATCACCAAAATATCAGTCTAGAGGGAACATTGGTGCTGAATGCTGCCTGATGGGATTGTAGTTTTTTTTACATGGGTTCCAACTACATCTTTGGCATTCTTTGTTTGATCTTTCCCCTCCTAACGATAAAAACGACACAATCAAATGTGGACGCTTATTTCTGAGTCAGATATCGGGGTGGGGGGGGGCTGTTGTTTTAGAGATTAGTAAAGAGAAACAAATATGTTTAACCACGTCAGGTAAATAGCTCACGGCAGCCACGATTGACAGACGGCTAATTTATTTTGACACTTTCCATCAGAGATCCTCCCGCATGATGCGAGGAACGATCGGGACATCTTTGATTAACGACGAGGCCCGGATAAGTCGACACGCCGAAACGTTTGAGTTCCTTCAGAATACGACGTGAAGTCAAACGGGTGTTAGGGGGGGGCAACGTGTTGACAATACAACCGCACGGTGTGTGTCAACAATATCACTTCCGTAATTTGGTGTCGTCAATTATGTCGGATGTGTTGATCGTCAAATTATAAGTTCAAATCCAACTTTTCTGTATGAAGCAATCATGCACCACTGTGTTTAAATGTGTGTGTGTGTGTGTGTGTGTGTGTGGGTGCAGGCACATGCCAGGCGTGCATGCTACCTCCAAGCCTCAACTCGTTTCCATCGCTTAGGCCTCCTCCTCCTCCTTCAACATCAGTTGGGCATCAGGCATATTACACTGCAATTAATTTATTGTCCAAATGTTTTCCTTAAATAAACAAAAAAAAAAACATGTTGTGAAAAGTACAGTGTGAAAGTGTTGTGATGGTTGTCAGCGAGCCGCAGGAGCACGGCGACAGCTCAAAGTGATCGCCGAAACAGCAGCCTGGAAAGTAC
>JAXDDX010000005.1:3760000-3785000 GCA_034670405.1 Hoplostethus atlanticus | reverse complement strand
AAAAAAAAAAGACAGAAAGACAAATCTGCGGAGAGGAAGATGATTAACGTGGGCCGGACCGCTCGTCCCTCATCTATTCTGTTATCTCCATTATTTGGAAGGCATTAAAAGAGGCCAGGGATGGCAGCTCGGGGAGAGGGGCTCAGGAGGTGGGGGGAAGTTCTATGTGCCGGGATACTAATTACAGTGTCCACTAATAGCGCCTCAAGTAAACCAGGCCAATGCATCTTGCTTGATGAGAACATGCATCAACCAGCTTAATTGAGAGTAAAATGAGGCAGGCGTGCCACAGGACCTATTAATCAACATTGATGAATGAAAGTGTAATTAGATGTGGAAATACAAAAAAAATTTGGGGGGGGGGGGAGGAAGTGCGATCGGTTAACTTAAAGTTGCGGCCGGTCGATCGTTAACTAACACGCTGCGATATCGCTTTATATCTCTCGGACATCGTTCCCCAGGCCAACTTTTCTTTTTTTTTTTTTTTTTAAACCTGTACAGGTAAGAGTCTATCTGCTGAGGCATCGTTTTGATTACGTACATATTGTACTAATAGTCAGTATTGCTGCACCTGCAATACCGGCTGCACCTGCTGCAGTGTACCGAGCCTAATGAGTTTGTTCTCCACCTCCATCAGCTGCAGTACTTGACGCATTCATCTCTGCTCTTCCTCTGCGCCCATGGTGATCACCGCTAATGCACCCCACCCTCTTTACCACTGCTGGATTAAACCAGGTATGACGCGCGCATTCGCCTTAACTATCCATACGAATGAACGTCTCGCACTTGAGGCGAGCGATACCGCCGCGATGTTCCTAACGTGATCAACGTCAACACTCGCGCACGGGGGGGGGTTACTTAATGTCATGAGACTCGGGATCTTTGTTTGATGTAGCGTGACGTATTCAGCCTTAATCTGTGTTTATTGTTCGGCGTATTTATCTTGCGTTGCAGCGCGTTCGGCTCTCTGACATTGACATTCATCGCAGGTCCTGCGCAGCCCCATGAGCTATGTGCACAAACACCAGCAAACACAACACCCTTGAAAAACGCCATAATCCCTTTTGTTTTGGTGGAGGCTCTTTTTCCGCTGCGTATGCAATTGGGAAAGCCTCTCTGCCTCGCTTTGCACACGCACACACACACACACACACATACACACACACACACACACACACACACATATAGGCATATACAAACAAACTCATACGCACAAATCGACACACACACACACACACATACACGCACACACTCTCCCCTTTCAAAAGCTCTTATCTATTTATAGACTTTGATATGTAAACCTATGAAATCTTACCTCAGGCAAGACAATCAGGCCTGTTCTTCTTCAATCCGCTGGAATCAAAAGACAGAAAAAAAAAAAAAGCAGATGAGAAAAGCAAAACACAAAAGAGGCACAATGTAAGAAGAGAGAGGCAAGAGGCCGGTTATAGTACCGGGTTGATAATTAGAGCCAAAGACGAGGCAGATTAGGGCGTTTTTCACCAAATGCTTTCAGAAGAGGAGACTGACAGAGGAAAGCAACGGGGTTTTATTTTGGAAGCAAACAGCTCACATCACCTCCCATCGCCTCGCATTAAGGGAGCAAGTGTTGCTGCTGCTGGTGTGTGTGGGGGCTGGCGATCTGTCACGGGACGGTGCACCCCGTGTCCGAGACGGGTCGTAATGAAGTGGACATCGGGGTGTGGGGTGTAGGGGGGGTATAAACGCGGCAGATTTACCAAATCCGGTGAGCGGCAAGTCTAACGCGGGGCAGCAGCGCAGGGGTGTGAGAGGTCAGCTCCATTTTCTCCTCGTGCCTGATGACATCATCGGGGGGAAAAAAACGGCCTAACCTCCCGGAATGACATATCTCTCCGCATAAGCCGTGTGGACGCGGCGAGCGGCTGAAATCCAAATCTACACATTGTTTTTTTTTTTCGATGTCAGAAGCGAGCCAGCGAACGACCATCACTCTCTGGCTCGGGGATATTTGTTGTCAAAACGGTAACCCGGCAAACGGTTTGAAATAATCCAATCCAGCGCATCTTGACTCGTTAGGGTCATTATGCAGGCTTGACCTCGTTCTGTAGGGACGGATCTCGGGATGGGAGGGGGGTGGGGGCGGGGCACAGGGCCGTCAAGGCAGAAACACGTGGCAACTTCCTCCGTCAATAAGTGCTGGAGCCGCGTAGACGGGTGGCTGCACGGTGGAAGTAGCGCGACACCCGTTGACTTCAGAGCCCCTTTCACCCCCCGCGGCACCAAACAAGACAACACCAATACAGTCACTTTCAGAGAGGGGGGGAAACCAGAGCACTGCACTGCTGGTGCAGGCCAAGCTGAGCTCTCTATTCTAGCAAATTCTAACACGGGAAATTGCACGTTGACTGATTACATCAATCAGAAATGATGTTTTGACATAAAGTAGAAAAAATAAATAAATAAATTTAAAAAAAAACCAATATATGTATATATATATACTGTATATATTATACATTTCTTATCGTGTATACAGTATGACAGATTGCTTTGACGTTGACATCCCACACATACGTTTAGCATCATTTACAGTGCCAGTCGGTGATCACCACAAAGCATTCAACCGCCAAAATGAACAAAAAAAAATCGATTCTATTTTCAGAAAATCATCATCATCACAAGGCACATCATTTCATTTGATGTGCCTTGTGATGACTTACAATGCAGATCATAATCCCTTCAGAAGCACAAACATCAGAACATCACATCCAGTTTATTATCGTGTTATTAACTATTCAACCCCCTTTGTATATTTTCCATGCTCTGGTTATAATCAATATCACGCACTCACCATGTGTTTATATGACATGCGACAAGATATGTGACATTTTGATGCAACTTCTCATGCCAGCCTAAACAAAGGCAGGTAAACTATTCCACTAATATACAGGTGGATGAACTTGAGTTTAGGTGTGTTTTATCCCCCCGCTCCACCTCAACCGTTGATGAACCGTTCACTCCCCCCGTCATCTCCATCACCGCATCCTCAAGGCGGCCGCGGCAAACAGGCAATCCTCTTCGCCGTCTCCTCGCGCCTTCCGACATAATAAATACGTTTTTTTTTAATGGCCGACTTTACGTTGCTTTTGCGGCAGAGCTGTCGCTTTGGCGGCGACACTAAAGATGCAATCACGGCGGTCGGCGGGCGGAAGATGGACGAGTGAGCGGGACAGGTGGACAGGTGAGATAAGGAGGTTTTGTGAGAGGCGGCCGGGCCTGGATTTGTGTGGGTGTCCGCCGCCGGACGCTTAATAGCTGATGGCAAGCTGTGATTGGGATGAGCATTTTAAATCTCCGGTCCGGTTTACCTTGACCTTTTTTTTCCTTCTTCTTCTGCTGCACGGCACGGCCTGCACCCCATCTGGGTACGTTAGGGTCTTTGTTTCATTGAGCACGTCGCCTGAATCTTCACCGTGACGTGTATCTAATAGTACGGCTATTTTAAAAGTGCTTTTGCAGAAAAAGCAAAAAAAAAAGTATGTATTACGGTATTATGGTATGGTGAGTCATAATCATCATTTTTATATAAATAAATGTTGATTTTGGGATGATCCAACCTCTAGCCAGGTCATGAAAGCTTTTCCATCTGCTGTTCTGGACACCCGGGGTCAGGTAGGTAAAATCCTCTGGAGACAGGAAGTGATGCGTTTTACGTCGGAAGAAGGAACAGAAGAAGAACCAGTAGGTATAGCGTGAGCAGCGATAGCCACTGTGGCCGAACAGACAAAGAGAAGAGCGCCGCCTGCAGAAATGAAACTAAACTCGATAGAAAATCAATAGAAATATTGTTTGATTGACAGGTGATCTCTGGGCAGTGCAGTGCAGAAACACCACAGGAATGAGGCAAGAGAGACAAAGATGGAGACTAAAATAAAAAAAGCAAAAAACAAGAATCCTGATGATTACTTTAAGATGACACAATAGTGAACTTCTGTGTAAAAAAATACTCAATCTTCACGCTTTTATTATATAAGAACTGCTACAAGTGCTTTAAGTAAAATGTGAAATAGAACGGAGCGGTACGTTCCCATCCCGTACCACTACCAGTCTCCGGCGGTTTAACCTCCCTGAGATTGATCAGTGCTCTCCGGCCCTGGCTCTCTGATAAAACATTTTATTTATATTTTTTTTAAATAAGAGTCGTCCTTTTGTTTTCCGCTGCGGAATTTGAGCGAAGTTTGACGGACGTGGGCGGACTTGTCACGCGTGGGCGTGTTATCTCTTTTGTTGTGTGAAACAGAGACAAAAGAAGAGGAGTGGATGAGGAGACTGTGATTTTTTATCTCTGAAGTGCAAAAATGTTTTTCCCGGGCGCAACACAGGGGAAGGGAGTGGGAGAGAGATTAGAGCTGTTGAGGAACAGAAATAGATTGATCAGATAAGCGCGATAAGAATAACGGAGGGCTTTGTTTGTTAATTCTCGCCGTTTGTGTGTTTTCTTTTTTTCTTCTATGTTGTGTTTAACATTTCCCTGATCCTCCCCTCTTGTTTTACCTCAGTATCCTGTTGTAAATATGGAAACGTTTGTATTCCCACCTTGTAGTAATTAGATTGCATCTCCAGAAATTAAAAAAAAACACAAGAATAACCTAATTAGGAATATTTTTGTTTTGCTTGACTCCACACCTGTGTAATAATGTGTGTGTGTGCACGTGCATGTGTGTGTGTGTGTGTGTTGGCCTCCAGGGTGGAGGTCTGCCAGCCCGGTGTGCATGCGCTCCCCGGCTCCCCCTCGGTGACTCGCAGAGAGAGTCAGACGCGGCCTCCCAGGCTGCGGGGACCGCGGGGGCCCCCCCGGCCGGGGGGAACACGCCCAGGATTTACCTGCACTTAATCCCCATAGAGAGGTCAGGCCTCTGCTCCTGCACAGTCTCCTCCCTCGTGTGGAGGAGAAACACCTGCGATCCATTTACTCCTGAAAACCAATGTTCTTAAAGAGGCCCCGCGGGAGCCCCAAAACACGTGTGTGTGTGTGTGTGTGTGTGTGTGTGTGTAGGGAGGAGCGGGTGGGGGGGGGTTTGTTTGTTTATGTTTGAGTATATTTATAATAAAAGGGCTGCGTGTGTGTGAATGTCTGCGCTCGGCTGTACATTTTAGCGAGCGAGGGGAAAGAAAGCAAGCCCTGACATATAGCAGCAGACAGTTCAAATTACTTTTATGACTTTACTCTATCATCCTGAATTTGCCACTGCAAGTCTTCGTTTTTCTTTCCCCCCCCACCCCCTGTAACCATGTAACCTTTTACTCAAATCTGACAGATGTGGAAGTAATGATGCCTCCTACAAGCGAAGGCTCATAGTCTACAAACCCCCCCCCCCCCTCCTCCCCTCCACCTCCTCCTCCTCTCTCTCCTCCTACCCGTCTCCAAAGGCACCAACACTACCTTAGGGCTGTGATAGAGATGATTTCAATTCTCCTCAGCCGTTTAATGATGGATGAACCTGCAGCCGCGGGAACATTTGACAAGCCGGTGTCAGCCGTGACAACCCGGGGACTGAGTGAATGAAGGAGGGAAGGGAGGTAAGGAAAGTGCAGATACACACACAGACAGACAGACCGCAGATGATGGCAGATGGAGTGGTGTGTGTGTGTGTGTGTGTGTGTGTGTGTGTAAAAAAGATCACCATTCAATCTACGGCATTGACAATACGGTGTCAGCCTCCTCGTGACAGGCTGGCTGGCAGGTGGGCTGCCGCTGTCTGTGTCGCTGACTGGGAGATCAGGGCCGACATGCCGAGATACCCCCGCTACCCAGACTCCGGGTTCTGAAGCTTATCATTGCAGCCGAGGCCTCGGTGACACATGAACTCACAGGCGGCGCACACACACACACACACACACACACACACACACACATATGCGCGCACGCTCTGCGGGTGTAAAGTTACATCGCCGATCGCTAATTACCGCCACAGCGCCAGCATCCTGAGCCGGGGCTCCAAATTACACGGCTCAACCACAACAAGGGCGATGTGCCCAGCAGTCATTTGTCAGACTAATTATTTGTCTTGGGCTTGTAATTGCAGTGAGAACAGGTACTCAGGTAATTGTGTGGTAAGCTGCAATGTTAAGTGATGCTTTCCCTCAATTTGCAGGCAAGATGAAAGGAGGAGAGACGGCGGCGGCGGCGAGATGCGGCGGCTCAATCCAGCCTTCCCCATCAGGCGTCGATTCTAAAAATATATGCCGCTTTATATGAGGCTCTCTGTGAGACCAAGAGAACAGCGCCTTGATGTGATCACCGTGGGTAATGGCTCTTTCTATTACACCGGCTACTTCCTGAAATGATGTAAATAATCAAGTCCCCCGGTGGATGCGGCGTAATAACTCCATTAATCACAATCAACGGTCAATGACGGTAAAATACCGTGCACGCCAAAAACAAAAAGGGGGAATAGTTCAAAATCAGTGTGAGCGGTAGTTGTGGTGGTAATTCAAAGCAGCACTTCTCCACTTCCTGCGGTATTACGGGGCCGTGCGCAAATAGAAGGCCGCCACCGTTCGCCGCGACGTCCGGCTCAGTAGCACTGTCACCCGATCATCACGATTAGGAGCCGCGGCCTCTAGTTATTCCCCTGCAATTCCTCGTACGGGATACGCGGGGGCCGACTGGACACGATGTCAGGTTGAATACTATAATGAGCGAAAGAAATAAAGAAGAAGATTTGTGTGTGTGTGTGTGTGTGTGTGTGTGTGTGTGTGTGTGTGTATACGCCCCGAATCCGAATAGCGGCCATCCTCCCGCTGTCCGGGAGATGTTGTCTGATCTGGACGACGGTCGCTGGACTCCGTGTCTCTTCCTGACGAGCGAATCAGTCTCACCGCTCTCCGGCGACGTTGTGCACCGATATCACCCGGGGGACCTTCTCGTTCTTTGGCGGCGGGCGGTGGGGGGGATAAAGGAACACGCAAGCTCTTGAAAAGGATCCATAACTATCAGCGACAGCCGGGGCAGGAAAAGGCCACTTCTACACGAAAAAGGTAGGGAACACAACAGAGTCCTCTCCACGGTTCCCTTACCTCGTTCTAATGCGGCCCGGTCGCGTCTCGTTCATGCGCGCCGGGGCAAGGAACGCCGGCCTTTATCGCTAATAGCAACAGGCACGCACGACGCCCCCCCCCCCCCCCGGAAACAAAATGTTCCCTTCTCATGAACAGAATGTGTTTGGGTGTCCATCAGTAGTCAGACGCCACCTTTAGCTCCCTCGCCAGGATGAAGTGTTTCGCGGCACAGTCGCCGTCTGTGTAACGTACATGATCAGTGTGTGTCTTGCGGAGGACGCGAGTAAGGAGTGGGCGTGTTTTTTTCTCTTTCTTTCTTGCTTTCTTTCTTTCCTTCTCTCTCTTTCTTTCCCTCCTCACGGTGGAGACACCACGGTGCCATCTGCTTTGCATTTGTTTAACAAAGATTTATTGTGCAGTAGGACACTAATCCAAAACACACACACACACACACACACACACACACACAACACACACACACACACACATCTCGCCTTCTCCTCGTCACAGGCCGCGAAGAAAAAAGTGAGGGATGTGGGATTGGAAACGCTTGCCGCTCTCTTTGTCAACTCTCACTCTGACGAGGGGAGAGAGAGAGAGAGAGCCGGCTGGCACACAGAGGTAGGATTGCCAATTACGGCCTCCTCTGCCTCCATGTGGCACACACCAACACGCAGATCTGGAGCTACAATTATAAACTTGTCATATACGTGTTTATGGTGAGGTGGAAGCATAAAAAAGTACAAAAAAAACAAAACAAGATGAAATCAAAGAGGGAACAAATTGCTCTTTGCGATGACTGGATTCTGTTTGTGATGTAAGCGTGGAGAGGCGTTTCAGCATCAAATGCGTTTTGAGCGCGTCGGGATTTTCTTCATCCCCGTCGGGGGGGGGGGGGGGGGGGGGGAAGGTCAAAGTGGGAGCTCGGGGGAACAGCTCTTATCATGTCAGCTTGGGAAGCGGGGCTATGTAGCCCGGTCGTGTTACTCTCTCCTGTCCCTGTCCAGACGAAGCCTCGTATCCGCTGACTCCTCCTGACCCTCTTTGTCACCCGCATGCCAGGTAGAGAAGAGGGGTCCCGGTGGGGCCAGGGACCGCGTGCCCCCGCGGCTGGAAGAGGCCACCCCGGAAGGTTGGTAGGGCCCCTCAGAGACGACAGAAGGGGTTAGAGGGCCCCCGGGATGTGACGGTGTAGAGCCTGTCGAGCCTCCTCTGAAACACTCGTCGGCATGTTACCCCACTCTCAGAGAGGGCCGGGGGTCCCCATCTGCCAACTGGTAGTACCAGGGTGTTCATCATTTAAGGGCTAAACACAGAGACACAACCCATACACACAAAGGAAGCAAGTGTACGTATGTAAGCGTACAAACAAAAAAAAGCACACATACATAAATTAACACACACACACACAGCAGATCAGGCTGTGTCCTGGAACCCCTATCCAGTGCCAGTGTTCAGCGCTGAGCCCTGCAACCCCGAGGTGAAGCCCCTGCCAGTTCACCTGCCAGGGCTGGACACGCGGAGCGCCTCGGGCCCCGGAAAGGCCACCCTCACCCCCACCCATCCACCACCCACTTAGTCACACGGGGGTCAAGGAGGCTTCACCCTCGCTCCCATGCCAAACATAGGCCCCTGTCGCCAGGTCCGGTACTCAACAACCCATGTTCTGTAAGCCACTCACACTGTAACTACTACATTTGCAAGAGGTTACTTTCTACAGCTTCCCTAACCTCGGATACTCTGCCAGGTTAAAGGGTATTTTGCAGGTTGGAGTTTTAGTTCAACAAACATTTGTCGGACGCAGAGCTGCTCTGGAGGAAGAAATGATCTCATTGGTTGAGTTAAACTTCAATGGGCGGAGCCAAAGAAGCACAGTTTTTCTGGCTAAGTAATGTTAGACTGAAACCCAGTGAAAAAGGCAAGAGGAGGTAGGTAATATTATGAAGCCTAGCGCTCTGCTGCTAACTGAAAAAATACAATCTAGTCATACTAAGTTATCTAGGTTAGCTAGCTAGCCTAGCTGACCTTCCAAGTTCAAACTAGCCACACTAGCCTATAGCTATCTAGGTAAGCTAGTTAGCTAGCCTGCTGACCCTCTAAGATCATGAATGAACGAACCAAAGAAGTCATTATTGTGTATATTTCTTATTTATATTTTGACCTTGAGTTCTTTGAAGTTTGCCAGTTAGCTGACTTGCATTCCAAAAAACGGGTTCTTTGGCTCCGCCCACTGAGGCTTAACTCAACCAATGAGATTATTTCTTCCTCCAGAGCAGCTCCACCTTTATAAAATTATAAAATCATTATAAAATCTGCTGATAGATACTGTGCTCTCACACCGAGTCTGACACAAGGAATTGGAACGCAGAGGTTTTATGTGTCTAGCTAAATTAATACGCATTTTGAGTTGCGTGAGTTGTAGAGTAGAGACATGGAGGCGGACAGTAATGAAATGACTCCCTCCGTGTGATTTGCTAAGCCAGAAAGCATTATTTTCCCCTGTGGTATGTATTGCCTTGCGAAAGCATGTCTTAACTCCCACCCCCCCTGTGCTAAATTAGCCTATTGCGGTGTGCCGCGTACTGTACGACGTCGCGTCGCACAGAAGAAGGCCTGTGACTGAAGAGAACAGGCGAGGACAGCGAGGAGGAGGTTTGAGATGAGGAAGGAAGATATGCACCCTGGGAATGGAGGCGCACGAGAGGATGTGGGGATTCAGAGGGGGGTTTCTTTTTCTCACGACCGCTTTGTTTTTACCAACAATGTAAAAGAGAAACAAATGCAGAAATGCCCAAAAGCTTTATACGTTTTGTACCAAGTCAGGAAGGGTTCGCGAGGAATTTGACCCTGCAAATTGGTGCTGACACATTATAAGACAGTCACACAATACAGGATTGACGCGCCATGTGGAGGACAAAGCACAACAGGGCCTCACATATAGTACAGACAGGATGTACTGCATCGTATTAGAGGGAATATCAATACATTACAACTGTACATGTAGCAGCAGTGGCATTGACACAGAGATGCAAAGTGGAACTGATGAATGGTTACAGATGCATAAGCGACAGATGTCCAAAATACAGCTAGGTTGATAGATGGCCTGAATATGTGTGTGTGTGTGTGTGCACTTGTGGGAGCAGAATTGAGTGTGTGTGTGTGTGTGTGGGAGGTGATTGCTGTTGGGAAGAATCGTTCGGTGGCCGGCGGTGCAGCACCAATGCACCAGAAGCATCTTCCAGAGGGTAGCATGTCAAATAGATAGCAGTTGCAGTTGTATTCTTTGCCCTTTTCCTTGCTCACGCATTGCGCAGGTCTTCAGTGGACTAACTTCTCAACTTCTTCAAATGACACGCTGCAGCCTTGCCTCGGATGTAGAGCGAGACCAGGAATTGGTTGTGACACGCTGAGCTGCCAAAGTTGACGCCAGGAGGAGCATCCTCTGTCGGGCCTTCTTGATTATATTGAAGATGTTTGCATCCCGTGCGAGTGGTTTTGTTGCAGACGGTGGTCCGGTTCCCCCGGGAACGTGAACGACTGCGCTGCGTTCAGGGTAGCAGCCATTGATTACCGGGGGGAGACGGGAGTTGTTGCGGATGTCAATCCTCATCTCCGCTGTCTGGAGAGGTGTTACGCTCAAGATTGCTGTTGGCACTGCAAGACGCCAGTGTTGCGACTTGGCTTTGTCTCAGTTTAAGGCCCGCTAAGCAGGTATCATCCACAAAACTGAGCGGTCTGCGGAGGTGCACGGCATGCAGCGGACAGGGGAGCGTGCTAAATGCAAAAGAGGCCAGTACAGTGTCCAAGACCAACGTTTCAATTTGCTGTTTCTCTAACGGAATAACAAAAACAAATTGACAAAACAAAACAAGTCAATCTCAATTTTGCATCTATCCAAGGGACAACAAACTGAGATTTTAAAATAGTACGGCGATTTCTTTTCTGCCTTGTTAGTCATTCAGGAAGCAAAAATCTATTTTTGCACAGCCAGCCTGCTCGGTATCTCCAGAAGGGACTCCGCGCTAAAGGAAAAACACACGTTCCTTATCACTGAATGGAATAGGAATTAAAAAGTAATCAAAAAAGACAAAAATCAACATGCAGCAGAAAGGGTAAGCAGCTTATAAACAGTAGAACTGACAAACGGTTTGAGGATTTGTTAAGAGGCAA
This sequence comes from Hoplostethus atlanticus, assembly GCA_034670405.1. Lineage (NCBI taxonomy): Eukaryota > Metazoa > Chordata > Actinopteri > Trachichthyiformes > Trachichthyidae > Hoplostethus > Hoplostethus atlanticus. The sequence goes on along the minus strand of JAXDDX010000005.1, from coordinate 3,773,789 downwards.
AGCCTATGGTCTGCAAAACATTAGACTTGCTATTAAACTGCTTTGAATTTGTCTGGGGGAAGAAAAAAAAAACCCCATCCCTCTTTCTTTCTTCCACAGTGTTGCTAACTCAATCCGAGCCCGCAGGGACAACTGAAATTGCACCAACCTCATTTGCAAGGCAGGTATTGGTAAATGCAGCACAGAAACCTGGAGATACACAACTGCCCCGCGTTGTTCTTTTAGCCCGGTGATTCCTTCCCGCCTTTCGCAAGGGGACTCTTTTGCCTTTTCGCGGGGCGGATGCGGATATCTTTTTTGTGTGTGTGTGTGTGTCTGGCAGCCGGCGCTAACGTTAGCGCGCCGCTCCAGACACACACACACGGGGGAACTCTCATTCCACCTCACTCCTCATCTATCTCACCTGAAAGAAATCCCTCTCTCTCACACACACACACACACACACACACATACATAAATGCATACATGCATGCACACACGCTCGTTCTCAGTCACTCACACAGCTAATTAAAAACAACGGCAATATGGCGTCGAGGAGAGAACGGGTCCAATGGGAGAAGGTCTCCAAAACATGCAATTTCATCCAAGTTGTTGTTTATCATATTCACATCCCTTCTTTCCCCCCATGCCCCTTTCCCTTGTTGTATGTACCCTCTCATTCTGCAGCCTCTTTTCAAGATTAACTTTCCAGTCCTCTCCCTCTCTCCCTCCCTCCCCCACCCTTCCCTGTATTCATTTACCCTCCAACCTGCTGCTTTTGCCACGTACAATTACAAAGGAGAGTGCTAGTTAATGCGCACCAATAAGGTTCAAGCTGGGAAGGTTTGCCGGTAATAATTACTTCCCGCAGAATGAGTTATGTTCGTCGCGAGATGTGTATAAATACCTACTGTTGTTCCAGCTAATTTTCAATTTCCAATGCAACGCGTCGCCCCCCGCGCACACACACACACACACACACACGCCCTCCTCTCTCGGTAAGTAAAATCGCTTTGTTTCATATGTAAAACTTGTCACAGGTGACGCTGCCAGGAGTGAAAAGACAAAAAAAGCCTTCTTCATCTGAGCCGAGGGAGGACGTGTCGCGTTTTTTAAGATTGACGCCGCGAATGAAAACTGAAGATTTTTTTCTTTTTAGGAGAGTATTTGCACACAATTGTTGAATCGTTCGCCTCGCATCACAGGTACACAACAAAAGCTCCTTAAACACCAGGCAGGAAAGAGGGGGGCGGGGATGGCGGGGATGGCGGGGACGGCGCGTATGACTGCGCGTCCCCTCAAAGTGGATCAAATTCCAATCTTAGATTGCCTCCTAGGATAATGTGGAAATATTAGAGAAGCCTTGATCTAAAATGGAGCATGGAAATGAAGTGGCAGAGGGAGCCCTGAGGACAGGCAGCCAACACATCACTGGGCCAGCCATACGTACCTCTGGGAGGCTGCACGCACAGCCTGCCTCCCCTATGTAAATGTCCCATTCCACACATTAGTCATACTGCCTTCACCGTACACTAAAGTGTGCCTCGCCCATCAAAAACCGCTGCCTGCCTCCATGACGATCCCCCGACTGTTCCAGAGATAAACCCCAGAGACCCTTCCTACCCCTCTCCCGCCCCCCCCCCAAACCACCCCCCCCCCACCTCCAGGACCGTAGACCGGCTGATTGGTTAGATACCCCAGGTAAATGGTGGAAATTCAAATGGGACGTCTGAATGCTGATGTCAGGAATACTCCGATACGGGCGAGTTGATATCGTTTCTGTGAACAAAAGGCCTCCGGAGCGAGACTTTTGTTTGAAATGTTGCTTGATTTTTGAAATTATATGTATGTAATTGATGGAAAACAAAGTGTTGCAATTGTGCAACAGTGTAGAAAAAGCAGGTGGCGCTAAATACATGAAGGGACTGCAGACTGGAAACTGAGGAGGCGAGATTTACCCTTGATGCACTGGCTATTGATCGCTGTATCACCGACTTAGACGTGAGCGTTGATTGGTTTCTGTTGCGTGCAGCGGCGGTGCGTTCAATGACAAGCCAGGAGCAACACGCCAGTCACATAACAGCTTCCGTTAACACCCCTGAAGCCTTACGAGCCTGACCTGAAGGCCCCCCCGCCGACACGTCAACCCTGCCCCGTCCCACACCATCAGCCCTCATTGGTCTGTTTCTACTGCTGAGCGGCTAGGCCTGGGCCAAAACCGGCTAATTTATTCCAGGATTAATTGGTCTCGGGCTGTACGGCTGATTAAAACCTGTAATCGCTTACAGGGGAAATAAAGGAGACGGGGGGTTGGGGTACCGCTGCTAACCAAATGACTCAATTAGACGTCTCATAGTCCAGCCAGCTTTACACTGAGACGAACCTGTCTTTACCTTTATTGTTTTATCAGCTGATGCATCTTGAATTTTTGCGACATGCTGGCTATATCGTAATATGATGCGAAGATGCTTCTTGTGCAAGCCAGCATATTCACTCAGGGTTGGGTAGTGACAGAAAACGAGTATTACTTAGGTTTTTCACTTAGTCGTTCGGGTCGTCCCTCGCATTTACTTGACTGATTTTCGATGAGGTAACTAGCAGCTGTAATGGATTACATTTTGGTTGTGAGCCGGCCTGGTCAGAGTCATCCTGTGGGCAAAAGCGAGAGGAAGAAAAAGTCCAAGTCGCACACACATCACGCAGAGTAATATGTTAGCAGCAGGACAGAGCAATTGCAATCCCGGGGCGCTTTCAAGACGCTCCGCCGATAAATGCGACGGGGCATCTGAACGTCTCCTCAATGGGATCAGATTGGTCTAACACTGCGCAGGCTGATGCTGACAGTAGTTTACTTTTCTCACAGTCCGTCTCATATTTTTTTAATTGCCGGAGTAGCCGTCACGTCGGGCCGACAGAGGTGAGGCGATTCAGCCAATGCTAGTCCAATCAGGCTCTATATATGCTGGACTCCCGGCTCCAAACCGCCGACCAAGTTAATGTCATTAAATAAATAATGAAAGATATGTATTATCTATCACTCCGTCCGATGCGGGGATCATCGATGTATTATGCAGTACCTTCCTTCATTTATTCATTATGACAAAACGAAAGTCTCGTTAGCCTCATTCCTAAGACATGAGCCCACGCGATGCTACTCTATGCGCAGATACACTGCTATTTACACACAGGACCCATAAGGCCCAGGCGACGAGAGACACAAAGACAAAGACAAAGACAGACACAGCAGATTCCTTTGAAATTTCCCTTCCAAGCGCGATCAGTCAGGACCTCCTGGACCTGAGGAACTTATGCTAGCTAATGAAGGCATCAGCTTTTGAATAGCTTCTTAAAACGCACTTGCTTTCATGTGATTATTTTGATTTTTTTTTTAATCTTTTAATCTTGTGTTGTTTCTTTTTCTCTTTATTAATTTATTTATCTATTTATTTATTTACTTATTTATCTATTTATTTATTTATTTATTTAATTATCTATTTATTTATTTATCTATTTATTTATTTATCTATTTATCTGTTTATTTATCTATTGATCTATTTAGTTATTTATTTACCTATTTATTTATCTATCTATTTATCTATTTATTTATCTATTTATTTATCTATTTATCTGTTTATTTATCTATTGATCTATTTAGTTATGTATTTACCTATTTATTTATTTATCTATCTATTTATCTATCTATTTATTTATTTATCTATTTATCTGTTTATTTATCTATTGATCTATTTAGTTATTTATTTATCTAATTGTCTTTTAAAGGTGCTTCCTATTTTTATCTCCTCACATATTTTACTCTTCTTGTTTGCGTGCCCTCTTGTAAAGCACTTTGTAAATTCAGTGTTACATATTATTATTGTTCATGTTATTATTGTTGTATTGTTATTGTTGTTATTATAAGAGGTGCTTATTTACACCCTTTAATAGCTATTGTGAGGTTAAAAGGTCCTCAGGGCAGGAGGTGGGGGGTGTGTGTATGGTTGGTTGGTTGATGGTGGTAGTGGTGGTGTAGAATGGGGGTGGTTGTGTGTGGGTGTGTGTGTGTGGGGGGTGATAAAATGCTACTCTAACACACACACACACACATGCACACACACTCCTGTTCCCACACTCCTACTCCGGAGTGTGCAAATGTCAATAAAATCCATAGCAGGTTAATCTCCCCACCAATGGAAACATGCACACTTTATCCAAAGCCGCATATGTTTCCCACCCAGGGTCGATTTACTGTACGTCAGGGGCCAGATTAGCATTCATATTAGCCGCTCTGCCCAGTGTGTGATATTCCTCATGGCCAGCCCCGAGCACACCAACACAGCTCAGGGATGCTTATCTCACGAGCCATAAATTAGGGGATGAATTCCCCTCCCCGAAACGCCGGCGAGGGATGGAGGATGGAGTCATTGTGCCTGCGCGGTGTTTTGACACCGTAATGACACATGTTTTACAATCACCCCCTTCCCCTTTTCATTCGGAGGAGTGGACCTGTCCACTCCCCGCCGGAGAGAAACGAGCCTCTCGGACATCACCACCGCCTCCCGGGGGAGACATAAATGAGCGAGTGACAACGAGGGGGGGGGAGAGAGAGACCAAACATCCGGCTATAGGAGGGGAAAAAGGTAGAGCTGGAGTGTGTCCAAACCGGGTGTGTGTGTGTGGGAGGGGGGGGGTGATGCAGAAAGGGAGAGAAAGCGTGTTTGTTTTTAATTGCAACCGGGGCTGCTGCACAAGCACAAAGGTGCATCATTACTTACCTGACAGAGCGCCGCCATCGCGAGCCCTCCCCAATAAATACTCGTTACTAAAAACCAGAATATAAATAAAGTGAAGGTCAAGTCTGAGAGAGGCGTGATCCAGTCCAGAGGTGGGTGTCTACCCGTCAACCCAACCCTCTCTCTCTCTCTCTCTCTCTCTCTCTCTCTCTCTCTCTCTCTCTCTTCTTCTTCTTCCTCGTCGTCATCTACGTCTTCCTCTCTCTCTCTCTCTCTCTCGCTCATTACCGGGGAAGCCATGCAGCGCTGGTTAGGGGAACGTGTGATGAGCCTTGGGAGAAATATCCACTGGGAGAGAGGTAGAGAGAGAGAGAGAGAGAAAGAGAGGGAGAAGGGAAGAGGAATAGATAAAAAAAAAAATGCTGACTTGTCTTCAAAGGAGGAAAAAAATAATTGAAATGGGGGGTGGGTGGGGATGGGGTGGGTGGGGTGGGGTGTTGGGGGGGGGGTGTGGAGATTGAATGCCTCCATGTTCCAGTTGGTCATTAATTGAGGAGGAATGTGAAACACTGTGTGGTCCTCCGCTGACACCCTCACTGACACACAAGGGGAGACTGATAGAGGAAGCGGCGTGATAAAGATATGAAAGGAGGAGGAGAGGGAGACGGAACAGCGAAAACATAATAAAGTGGAGGGAACATTGTTCTAGCAGCTGAGCAGGAGAGAGAGAGAGAGAGAGAGAGAGAGAGACTAGCACAGAGAGAGAGTTCAAAGTGTGCCTAGACTGAGTCCTGTCCTCGCCGTGTCCTTCCTCCAGCCCCGAGTCACGCATCGCTCATCTTGTCACATTGAACTCCAGATGCTCCTACCCCGGAGAGCGCTCCGGCCGCGGCCATTTTTCTTCATTCTCGCTAACAATTTGGTAATGAAATATTGATTTTTAGTTAGATTCATATTGATGCCATTAGGTTTGCATTGATAAATCACGTCGGGCCTGCTCGTCCCCGGCGTGGCAGAGCGAGAGCCGGGGCAGAGGGATTACAATCAAAGCCACTGATGTGTTAATTTGATGGATATTCTCCCCCCACTTCCCGCTTCCCCCCTTCTTCCTCCTCCTCCTTCCTTTCTTTATGTTTCACTGCGTTTCATAACATTGTGTTTTTTTTTTAGTTTTTTCTTTTTTTTTATTATTACAAAGCACCCCGTGAGGATATTTATGTCCGTGTCCATTTCTCCTGAAATAGCCTCTCAGCCGCCCCGCCTGTGGCTACGCTGCCTTAAAGTCATTTCATCCCTTATAGACAAGACGAGGGTATGAGCGACTGCCTCGCACCCGTCGAGTCAAATGAGGGGAAAACAGAGAGAGGCCACAGTCATTTTCGGGGGGGGCTTTGACGCCAACCGAAAGCTACAGAGCTTCATAATTTATGAGAGGCCTTTTTTTTTTTTTTTTTTTTTTGCACGCAATAACCATAATCTCTAGATTTGAGCTCTTCAGCATTTATTGTCAAAAATATTGCCAATATATGTAATATCAGGGTAACATCATCTCTCAGGGTGCTTTTATTTTTTTGAGTCTAAATGCCTTAAAAAAAAAATGTTACAGCTCTGTGAAGCGTTTCGCGCCGCTAGGTTGGGAGGATATAACATTCGAGAAACATTAGAAGCGTTTTCCCAGATTAGGGCGGTTTTTTAAATGAGTCTCCTGCCGCAGCGTTTCGCCTTCCAACTGCAATATGTGTCTGCACACAGTCATCTTAATGAAAGGAAATGATGGCGTTCACTTTAATGACGCGGAGTTCAAGGACTGCTTATTGTTCCAGAGAAAAGCCATCTCTTTTTTTTTTTTTTCACGGTAATATGAGTCTTTTTTTTTCTTTTCTTTTTCACTGCGCAATTTCATTTTGGAGAAACAGACACCGAAGGTTAAATGTGGCTATATAAGTTGTCAAAATATGAGGGAGAATTTGGTGGGGGGGGGGGGGATGTGAAACAGATATATTGATAACTCTTGCAAGATAGAGTCGTTTTGATTATGCTTCATCTCAACTTTTTTTTTTTTTTTTTTAATGCAGAGCAGAACATAGCCCCAGTCATCCCAGACACACAGGGGCCGTCCTTCCTGCTTCACTCCGGTTGTAAATCAACACAACCGCTCCCTTAACATCCAACACCCATTGCTCTGTTGTTTTTTTTGTGTTGTTTTTTTAGTTTTTTTGGGGGAAAGAAATTAACCAATGACAATCGGATTTACAGTGTGTTTACTGTGCGTGTCATAAAGCAGTCCCCCGTTTACATTTCTCCTCTAATTTAGTGCTCTGCGTGGAGCGAATCTCCCCCCCATGCTAGCTCTCCAAATATTTTGGTCCAAATGTGATTTTGTTTGATGGAATGACAATAGCCGGTATTAGAGGGGAGGCGGATGATTCCCAGACGTCTGGGGTGCTCTGACATTTACTCGAAACGTAATTAAACCCCAGAGTTATGGCTTCTTTAGGGGGTTCCGCAGCTTTTCCCTTTGGTATCCCGTAGTGGCCCTCCCGGCTCCTGCCGCGGATTACGGGGGCCAAACGGGCTATTTGGGGGAAAAGGCCAGGCGGGGTCCGGAATGGGAGAACGCACAGGCTCCACTGGCCTCGGGGAGGACTTCGATATGACGGCAACAAATCTTAAGAGTTGAACCGGCTGCCCTCCGCTTGGCTCTGACGTTGGAGGATGCTCGGCGTCGCTCTTTGAAATAACGTTGAAAATAAAACACAATGTCTCATCTGCCGTTTATCTAATTATGACCCGCGGCGAGACGTTTCGGGTTGGAAATTCCACCTGAAGTCGGATCTCCCCCGGTTTCGCCCCGTTTTCCCATCAGCCCCGGCTCCCATCGAGTTCAAGATGCCGTCTTGCGCTCCTCATTGATCTGGCTTAAGAGTCCCCCCACCTCTCTGGAGAAATACCCCCAGCTCAGGAGAGTTGACTATTGATCCCCGTTTCCTGCAGGCGGATATACCTTCATTCGGTCTAGGTTTTTTTTACCGGCAAGGTGTGCGGTGCAGATACACGGAGAATATTACGAGGGCCGAAAAGTTTTTTCCTCCCCGAGATGCTGACCCCCGATTCAACCAGAACTTGAAACACCTCCATTTAGATGCTGCATGCGCTGATTGATAAGTCTTTATATAGTACTGCCCTTTACAGTATTGTACTACCAAGCTCTTTATTACTTTAATGCCTCTCTAGTGATGTCATCCTGAGGTCACCCTCTGAAACGGAGTGGGGGTGGGGGCGGCGGCGGCGGTGCCGTTTTGATTGGCAGAGGCGCCGTTGAGCCCCCGGCCAATGGCGGAGCGGTGTGGCAGCCGGTTGTCATGAGAATGGGCAGGCGGGGGGGAGGGGCTTCGTTAGCGCCTCAGCCCGTGCAACGCAATCGATATCTACCGGGGTGGGCCCCCACCCCGAGGCGTCGCTGCGTTTCCCCCTGGCCAGCCGGGGGAAGAAGGCGGCACGGCTCCCATTCACTCCACAGCTCACATACTGGGAGCTACAGCTGCTAAATGAGAGAGAGAGAGGGAGAGAGGGAGAGGAGGGGAGGGGTGGAGGAGGTGGAGGAGGTCTGAGGAGAGAAGACAGAGCAGTCAAACATTTCAGGGCCCGCCATTCCAGAGTAATGAAGCATAGCAAGAGAATATACCTCTGCAACATTTGATAAAGATGGGCTGACACGCCAGTCCAAATAGGTTCTTCTGTACGCCGGCACATGTCTATCCATCACCGCTCCACACTACAGACGGGAAGAAGGAGGGAGGGGAGGGAGGGGAGGGGAGGGGGGGGTTGTACACAGACAGCAAAAAAGAAAAAGAGAGTAAAAATTGACTGACAGAAAGAACAGGTGGGAGAGCAAGTGTGGGTAGAGAGAGGTAGGGTGAGAGAGAGAGAGAGAGAGAGCTCGGCAGTTGGTGGATCCTATCAAGGCCGACTGGTTGGTGAATGAGGCTCGGGAGGCCCGGTCGTCCTTGTACCCACCGGTTTGTTTTCCGCTCGCTCCCCTCCATCCGCTCCTGCAGCAAAAGACAATAAAGAGGGGAATGAGTAAATGTTGCACATTTTACGTCCTCATCATCCCTCCACTCTGTCTCTCCATCTGTTACCCCCCCCCCCCCCCCCCCCCACCCTCCCCCTCCCCATCACTGTAAAAAAAAAAAAAAAAAGAGGATGAGAGAGAAGCAGAAGAAAGAGAGAGAAAGACACCGGGAGGAACCTGCCGATGGGTCTTCCTCTGGTAAAAGTCTCATTCAGGTTAAGCTGTTTCCCTTTGATACCCTGCGATTGAGTCTCCCTCTCGCCACGGACAAAGCCAATTCAGTGTACCCATGATGCCATGCAAGTCTGCGTGTGACGGACAGCGAAACCACAAAGTGAAAGCAGTAATCTGAGTTTACTTCTTCATGTCTAACCCAGTGGTGACGTTTAGCCGCGTCAACACCAAAGCCAGGTTGCTAACCTAGGTTGTAGCTAAGAAGGGAATTCCCTGCTCAATCCAATTATCGGAGTAAGGTCACACTCAGAGTAAGTGTAACACGGTTAACACACACACACTTTGATACATCGAGGCACGTAAACGAGTTCTTTTGGTGTTTTAAAACTGAGCATGAGACGATTAAGACTCTCTACTGGCCTCTATTGGTCCACCAGCTGGAATTGCAACAACATTGATAGAACTTATCGTCATCCAACACACCCACATCTCCTTGAGCTACGGTGGCCCGTAATTGACAAAACCAATAAAGGCACATTGTCACAATAGAGACAAGTAAGCTAGCAAAATGCTAACACATGCTGTCGTTTGAGTTATCGGATTGAGAACGAGGCTTTTTAGCCTTTGTAGCGGAACAGCTGAAGTATGCATGTAGGTGGTGGTGGTGGGGGGGGGTAGTGGGGGTCAACGGGTGGGGAGTTTTTGTTCAGGCTAGAAAGCGGAGTGAGCGACGTCTCGGCACCTGCTCGAGTAACCGTCGAGTCGTCGGTAATGACGGACCGCTCCACGCGAACCCCCCGCAGATATATTATGGTCACTTTGTGCTACGGGAGCAGTCAAAACCTACCGGACCTTTAAATGAATCCACACATACCGAGCCGTTAGAAAAAACACTTCAAACCGAGAGAGCAAGAGAGAGAGAGAGAGAGAGAGAGAGAGAGAGAGAGGGGTGAGACAAATCCAGCGAACAAGCCCTCGCCGCGGCATCACCGTTGGCCGCGCGTCGTCCCCCCCATGGGAGGGCGGCGCGCCGAGGCCCGCTGCCTGCTGGCCCGGGCAGGTACGGTATACGCCGCTTTGCTCTCTAGTCTTTTTTGGGTGATTAATGAAATCTTAACGGCAGGCCAGACACAAATATTCATCACCTGGCTGCCCCTATTGTAATGCATGCGGCGAGGCAGGAGCGTGACAGAGGAGAGGGGAGAGACGAGAGCCGGCCCAGAGACAAAACACAACATGGGGGCGCGGGGAGCGTTACCGCGGCCCACGGAAACAACGCTTTTTGTTCTCCCCGACAAAAAAATGGAAGCATGTGATTTATGGACAGCCAGCATCTGTTTGGAGCAAAGGGGGGAGACGCAGATTCATGTCTGCTATTATGGGCTGTCCGTGTTACCGGGGTGAGAATTTGAAGGGGGGGGGGGGGTGGGCCTTATGGGGGAAAGTACGCGGCGTCAGTTCCTCGTTGATTCGGTGACATCGGGTGGGTGAGGTATTGCATTACGTTGTATATCACAAACAGATGTAGGGCCTTACAAGCCACCCGGGGGTGTTTTTTTTTTTTTGGAAAGAGCCAAGTGTTTGGTGGGCGGGGACTAAAGAGTGAGACACAAAGGAACAAGAGAAAAAAAAAAAAAAAAAAAAAAGTTTGATCCGCCAACTGATGATGCGTTACCACGCGGGAACGAACGCAACCTGGGGGAGGATGGGATCTATCGCATCATCGTCGTTCGTCACAATAAAATCGCGGAGGGTGATATGATCGTTTTGATTTATGACGTGCATGCACGACTTCCAGGAACGCCACCCCGCCACGACATAACACATGGGTGTCTTGTAGATTTGGAGAGAGGCAGGGGGGGGGGGACAAAGAGACGCACATAAATACCGACAGAGGGAATGAAATAGCCAGGCAGCGGAAGTGAAACAGAGTGCAGTCGACAGTGAGGGAGATTGTGTGTCGGTGTGTGCAGCGTAGCATTGACTCCTGCATGCTCCCAGTGATAGATAGTGTCAGCTCGGGCTGCTCAGTGGCAGGTCTCACACTGTCAATGCTCGTGGCTGTGGGGAGAGCAGGGGCCCGAAATGTTTTAACACCCATCGCTGATCCCTGTCAACACGCTAACACACATGACATGGGTGGGGTGTGGGTGAGCGGGTGGTGGGGGAGGAGGGTGGTGGTGGGCCCTGTTATGTACCGCGTGCATGTGTGTTTTACGTGTGTGTGTGTGTGTGTGTCTCTGTGAGTGTGTGTTTCACCTCTGTTTGAGCTCTCAAAAGGCACACTTCACACAAACGCATTCTTTTGTACATAGCAGCATTTTGTCTCGTCCCCCCCCCCCGCGCCCCTCCCTTCCTCCAAAATACTCAACATCTCAGAATCACAGCCTTAGAAAACAATTATACCAGCCCATTTTTTTTTTTTTTTTGGTTTTGTTTTGTAAGGATTTTTTTTTCTCCTCCAGGCTGCAACAGAGAGGGAAAAGAGGCTCTCATTGTTCCATTGTTCACATTGTGTCATTCTTTGCCTTTCGGAACAGCGATTGTTTGCTGCATAGTTAGGAACACAATGGTGTTCACATAAAAATGAGCCACTTAGCTCTCGCACTAAATTAGCACTGCAGAGAGAGAGAGAGAGAGAGAGAGAGAGAGAGAGAGAGAGAGAGAGAGAGAGAGAGAGAGAGAGAGAGAGAGAGAGAGAGAGAGAGAGAGAGAGAGAGAGAGAGAGAGAGAGAGAGAGAGAGAGAGGCTTTCCAAAATCGCTTATTCACATTTTCCGCTCCTTTACCAGCCCTATAAAACCAGCCGCCTTCTGCTGAGGTGGACAGAAACGGTGACAGCCGGAGCGCACGCTGTATCTGTATCTCGCGTTTTGATGGAGTAAGAAAAAAAAAAAAAAAAGATATTATGAGATATGCTTATAATTGTATCATCATTTGCCGTAATCACTGTAATCACCATCAAAAAATCAATAATAGCCTGGTTGCAAATAGTGTCGAACAAAAAAAAAAAACACACCGCAAAACATGAACAACACGATGCAAGAGTGGGTTCGGGTTTGACAAATACACCTCCAGTGGGGAACTGTTTCTCTTTGCTATGTTCACCTTTACTGTAAATCAAACACATAGCAACAGCGGGTGTACTTTTCTCTCCGCGGCCCTGCTTTGCGCGTTGCACCGCTGCAGCTTTAAATCTGAGAAGCGGCCGTGAGGTGCTCCCGGTGACGAGCGGCTGGAAAGTATTGTGTCATCTGTAAAGAAAAAAAAAAAGAAAAAAAATGGCGCACAGGAGTGGGTGATTTTTCCAGGCGCTGTTAAAAAATAGTTTTGCATGGGTGCCTTTGACTCTCCTGTTAGTAAAACACGTCTCGGAGCCCTCCTGCTGCCGTGACCAAGAATGAAGTACTCTCCTGGGCCAGACAAAATCAATTCCTCACTCGGGCAAATTTCCTCCTCTCTTCGTTTTTTTTTTTTTTTCCCTTCAGCTATTTGTTTTTAATGCTGGCATAGACTTATGGGTTGGGGAAGGCAGTTATGCCAAACAGTATAAAGTACACCCCCTGACAAACATTTACAACGCCATTGAACTTTCATTCATTTTTTTGGGTGTCAGCCTCAACTTTCCAAGGCTTTGTTATGAAGAGGTAGTGCTGTGAATTCCACCGTTCCTCAAACGTGGCACACACCTTTTTTTCAAAGAATACGCATCCGTCTCTGTCTTTGCAAAGCCAGCATTCATCATTTAGATCTGTTTATTTGAATGATCCTCTGGATGAAATGCCTAAGCCAGTACAAGCACAGCATTTACAATAGATAGAGCCTTTTTTTCCTGTGGGAAATCAGAGTCAGTGACTCAGTAACCGGCATCCCCATTAGATCACAAATAATCCGACGTTTAGAGCCATACACCCGTCCCTGAACACAACACTTAGGGATGGGTGTAATTAATTGATGTTGCTCATTCAATCAATATGTGTTCCTTATGGGAGGTACATGTTGTGGAAGTTAGTTTTTGACAAGATTCATACCAGTTCATTTGAAATAACAAACTTCTGAACTCAGATCAGCTTTTTTTCCCTCTTCCCTCTGTAACGCTGCATGCTGCTGCAGCTCAGGCCGTGACTGGCACGTGATTAAGGAATGATTTAGATGTCGTTTTATCAAGCTGTGAGCGAGCCATTCATTTCCCAAACGATCGCAAATGCCATTTTTATAAGCTATAGATTTGAAATACAGAGTAAAACACGAGGGCGGATGAGGGAGCCCATTGTACCGTACGCAATCCCCCTTTTTGATAACATTAAAAATCCCCCTTGTGAGCAATCATCCCCTCGCGTTTGGCCGGAGCTGGTTTCACACGGTTCGAGCTCCTCCTCCCCCTCTCCCCCCTCCTCCTCCTCTTTCTGCGTCTCGACCCCGGTGGGTGATTTCCATGAGAATCAACGTGGCGATTAATCACAGCGTTCCTCCACTCCCCGGACGTCATTCAGGGCCTTTTAAAGACATCAGCCCTCCGTGGTGTTTATGGGAGGGGAGAGATATGAGCTTGGCTTAGGCCCCCAGCACCAGAGACCTCTGCACAATCTCCCTCTGGGACGCTCACACAGTCAGTCAGCTCCACTACTGTCCTGGATCATCCCCGAAACAAGTCGAGCACCGAAGCCAGCTGTACCCAAATCAGTCTTTGTGTTTTTTTTATTTGTAACTTCATGTCAGAAAAAAAAAAAAAGTTGATTTCAGTTTATTTCTAATGATTACTTCTAATGATTACTATATAATACATAGAGTACTTTTATTGTGTTAAATATTTTATTAACAATTTCAATTTT